>JAECUM010026900.1:0-20985 GCA_016617855.1 Megalonaias nervosa | reverse complement strand
TAAATAATTAGTCGAAATTTGAATCGCCCTCATACATTGAAACTTTTCAAGACTGAAACCTCAATAAAATTAGATAAATAATTAGTCGAAATTTGAATCGCCCTCATACATTGAAACTTTTCAAGACTGAAACCTCAGTAAAATTAAATGCCCAGGCAACCTAAAATTTTGGTAGTATTTTTTCCTTCTTTTCTTTCAATTTTATCTTGAACTATGTAAGCCGAAACCCCCTCTATCCTTAAAACCTAAATGCATTTTCGCGAGCAGTAAGATAACAGACCGTTCTGGGCCACAATGCCATCCGGTATTAAAAAGTTCAGCTATCACGTGACTCTCTGCCATGTTTACAAACCGTAAGTTACCACCCTATCCTTATCCTCCAACAATTCTTTTAAAAAGTTTAGACCACTGGCCCAACTTTTTTTAAACGTTTTTTTTTCTTCAAATCACTGATCTACTGTTATTCATAATTGTTGAGGATCATGATCCAACGTTTTAAACTTAAACTTTGAATACCAATGGCCCAGCGTTAAATCAGTAATTATATTAAGAAAAATGACCCAATGTTTTAATTGTTATATCATTAATTATATCCTTAAATGTGTTTACGTAATACATAATTTTGTTCATACCATTTTTCTTTATTCCAAATACCTCATATTTTGCGCCCATTTTACAACTTTTTAAAAAATAATACTCCATTTTAAAACCAAACTTATTGAAAGAGGAAGCTAAATGTAGACCTTTCCAACCTACAAAATGTTTAGAGGAGTTAAAAAAAAAAAAAATTCTGCTACCGGTCTGAAAAAGACAAAATGCAAAAAACTACTGCCGACAGCTTTGGTACACAGCATTTAGTAGAAAATGCATACAGTAATAACCGACCATTGGGTTTCAGACAGGCAAACTATATTAAGGACTTACAGAAATTTTGAAAACTGTTTTCAGTTACAAAACCATTCTGCGACATGATAGTATTTGAATTATTAACCAGAGAGCAATACATTTTAGACAAAATCTTTTTGGTGAACAGAGAATAATATGGAGCTGTAAATTCTTCAATTATAACATTGAGTAAAGATTAGTAGACCAATGAACTACTGACGAGCATACTCCTCTGCAAGAAAATTCTTACAACAGCAAGTTGTAAACTGGTTAACAACCCTGAATATATTGAACAAAACAATATAAAGTACAGATGCAGATATTTAAAATCTAATAGCAAGATTACCAGCAATGTTGAAACCACAAGGAAAGCAAAGAATCTTCTTTAGACTTCGATATTACTCGAGACATCACTGAAATGTTTAACAAGCTAGAAATGGAAGACTATTTCATTTATATGCAGCATTTTACAATTGAAAAGGACGAAATAAAAGATAACGATAAAAAAGAGTTGGAAATGATTGTCTTTTGGTGGTCACGTAATAATAGATTTAAGAGATGCCCAACGTTTATCTGCAATTTTACCGTCCCCATATATTATTAAACATAATTGGTAGCTATCTTTCGATTTAATAGATTGTCAAGATAGAAAACTTACGGTAGCATTCGTAAATCTCAAAGCTAGATAATATGAAATTACTAGATTAGAAAAGATAATAACCAATTTTAAGTTCATTGTAACCATACAGATTTTATAAAGTTGGCAATATATACTACAAAAAAACATAAAAAGTATGCAAATATACGAACTAGAAAAAAATGCCACCAGAAATATTTATTTTTTTTTTTCTAAATGCTCTACCAATAGAAAACTAGAACAAGAACAAAGTGATTCGGGGACAACAAGCAAAGAGTTCGGATTATAAAGATAACACAAACCAAGTATTAAATTCGCACATGAATACAACGAAATATAAGGTATTTATATTGCGGAACTCGACTTTGGAGAACTACTTAACGGTAGATATTTTAGAGGAAAAAATCCTGGAATAAAATGGTAGAAAATACAGACTATGCAATTTTAGACTATTGTATCAAAAAAATTAAACATCGAGAATTTATTGCGATAACAGATAACGACTAAGTATATTTTGCACATGGTAAAATTTATATTACTAGTTGTAATGGATCTTAATCTAAAACTACGGAATAGGATATATTATTTGCAAAGGGAACACACGTTCTTCAGACGTTTTGAAAGAAGGAAAAAAACTGTACACGTTGTAGCCAACTGTGCTAATAGTCTCCAACATATAATAGTCAAGAAAATGAATTAATTATCATGGGAGACATTACTATTGACTGATTCTCTGATACTAACACTAAATGGCTACATATGATACAATAGCACGACCTTACACAGGCAGTCAATGTCCCAACAAGAATGTAAAAGTGTGAATTTGTTAGATGTCACTGTAACACTTAACGGAGTGAATTTTTTCAGGTGTCATTGTGATGCATAGCAATATTAAATTGATGTATGTGATTTTGTACCGGTTGAATCTGTGGAATGTTTAATAATGTTGGCTCTTTAATTGATTCTAAATGAGTTTCCATTTATTAACTATGTCAGGCGAAGCTGGTAAAAGGGTAAAGTTCTGGTTTTGTTTAGCGAAATGCCAAGGGTTGAAATGTTGCAGAAACAGCGTTTGTACCTACTGAAATATTTGTCATTTGTTGAAACTTTGCAGAGATCGGGTGATTGACGGAAGCGGGAAAATGTAAAATTTCCCAACCTTGGAGGGCGCGTGTTAATAACGGCGGTTTGATAAAACTGAATTCTGATTGGACAAGTTAATCGTCTGTGGGGAGGGGCTTCCCAAGCGAAGTCTCGTGTTTTAAAAATGTACAACACAGCAAAACTAATCAGTCTACGTATATGCGTGAGGCGAAAAAGGATTTTGACCCCGGGGGTAATATAGAAGTACGCCCTCGTAACGATTGTCCTAGGAGCTTGTGGTTGACAGTCCCAGGAGCATAAGGACGGCTCTGCTAAAATGTAAAAAGAGACGCGAACGTCAAACCAAAAGTTAGTGTCTTAATTTCATACTTTATTTTTCTTTGATATGAGTCTTAAGATGCTTGCTTGAATTTATTTGCGTAAGTGACATATGAATCTTGTATGTTTAATATTGTTGTTAGGTTTACAGGCTGTGTATGCCGATGAAATATTAGTTAGAAAATAATGTAATTAAGACGAGAAGTGAACTTTGTTAAATTCATTTGTGTAACTAAGATGTGAATTACTTGTACCTATGAATCAGTTGTATTAACGTTTGAACAACATGGCGGAATATATGGCTATTTATTGTCGGCCGTATGTTTGCATGTGTCTGACATTTAGTCAAGATAGTGATTAATAGTTCACACTGCAGGAGCTTAATTGTCATTAATCGAGAGCAAGTTATACTATCGATCAATCAGTAATGATAACCAGGTCTATTAATTTTTTCGTGTACTATGTTAATTGTTATTAAAAAGAGATAGATCGTGTATATAGGCAAGTCCTCTATTGTTTGTAGTAGCAGTTAGTGTCTGTTTTGAAATACAATATGGGTAACTCTGAAGTATAACGAAAGACAGAAGGTTGCAGAAAGTTATGTAAAGCAACATGTTAGGCTGCATTTATTTTTTTTATCAATGAAATAGGTTCCACGTCTGATATTAAGGATTTCACTACGGGACTTAGAGTAAACAACTGGAATAAAAGTGGACGACCAGTAAAGAGGCTGGTCAGAGAGAGAGAGAGAGAGAGAGAGAGAGAGAGAGAGAGAGAGAGAGAGGCCACTAAAGGCAGCAACGCGTGAGGAAGCCAGAGAGGGTTAAAGTCGATCTAATGGCTGAGTTGAATCTTGAGAGTGACTCGCAACCAATCAGGTTGTGCAGACATGCAGGACAAGTAAAGTTCGAAACACGCACTTGATTTCATGAATAAATTTGCCGTATCTATGTAAACGGAACAGCTAACTGCATGTATAGAACTCGTGTTAATTTATTATTAAAGTATAACTGTATCCTATAATTGATCTTGTTCAGTTTTAGTTTGTTTATCTAATTAATTAAATTGTTATGTTCTGTATGCGTGGGCTCGTGTTGGTCTATTCTATATCTCTGCTCAGATCTCTATTATTCCATCCATTAGTGTCATATTTTAATATTAGCTAGACATAGATAACCACCATTCAAAAGGTAACAGTCCACCACAAAGAGTAACAAGAGTAACAGCCTGTACTTCGAACCTGATCGACCACATCTACACTACCCATCCTGACAATAACGTACCCTGTTTCCCTATCGGTGATCACTATCCCGAGTGTGCAATTCGTAAGCAAAGAGCACAAAGAAAATCAATTTACACTCCTGTATGCAATAATGATGCTTTAAATAAAATGCGGAAAATGAATTCCTCTTTAACTATCGCAAAATATTAACTTATTAACTGTCTCTACTATAACCCAGATTATGACTTGTTTATCTTGAACCACTGTTTTCTTACTATCCCAAATAAACGCGCTCCCATACAAATCAAAAGAATGAGGCGATCAAAACAACCAAAATGGTATACTAATGAAATCATTAAGACACAACGTATCATCAACATAAAGATTTTTCAAATTATTGTTAATGGCGGAACAAAGTCGAATCACTCATTGTAATACGCAAGCGCTTTTTTTTCCAAAGAAGCCATCGCCTCAGACTCTAATAACAGATCCATCTGGAATCATTTGCGAGAACTAACTTCAACGAAACCTGCACTCTAATTTCATGTGAAATTATAGTTAATGGCACTAATTATACTGATGAGCACAATATTGCAAAGCAACTACACCTTTCTTTCCACTATTATATCCCAAACACTTGACAGGTCTAAATTTACACAGCATAACATAGACAAACTTACTGCCTTCGTGAATGAAAGGGAACCCGGTGATGCTTTCAATATCCCCGTAATAACAACAACTGGCACAATTGATATTGTCAATAAAATAGACACTAATCAATCAGCGGCTCTAGATGGAATTCACCCTCAAACTCCGAAAATGTCGGCTTTATCAAACTTTGAGTCATTGAAAGAAATAATTAACTGAAGTATCACTTTCTATAAATTTCCTGTCATTGAAATTATCAAAAATATTCGCAATTCATAAGAGAAATGATGACTCACCCAACTTTCGACCCATATCTGTTCTACCTGTATTTCGAAAAAATATTGAAAAACATGTCAGCAAGCATATTTTTGAATATCTTAACAAGTACCAACTCTTTCATAAATCACAATCAGATTTTCGACAGAAACATTCATGTCAAACTGCATTGACAAAACATATAGACCAGTGGCTACTAACGATCGAATCAGGCGAACTTACTGACGCAATCTTCATTGATTTTTAAAAGGCATTCGAGTTGGTTGAACATTCGGTGCTCATTAAAAAAACGTTCAGCCTACAAGTTTTCTTCAAACTCAGTTGCTTGGTTTACGTCCTATCTTACTAACAGATCCCATGTTGTTTTCATGTAATTATACTTCCGAATCAAGTTAATTTTAAGTGGAGCTCCTCAAGGAACTATGTTAGGGCCTCATCTTTTTACAAGGTTTATCAAAGACTCAGCCATGTATCCAGTGTACTCTAACACATATCCTTTCGCTGGCGATTCTACATTGCATTCATCCGGTAAATTTCTTGACCCCATTAAAAATAAACTTCAAATAGACCTCAACAATATATCAGTTTGGTGTCAACAAAATGCATATTAATGTCACTAAAATGAAGTATTGCAATCGGGACACACACACACACACACACACACACACACACACAATTATAATCTATCCAGAACTGACAAACCCAAGAATAGGGCCGCCCGAATAATTATGAAACTTCCTATTATGACTCCTTTGAATGCTTTTTGTTGTCACGTCTACAATGGCTATCCACACAAAACGTATTCTTTATTTTAAAGGCATCATGACGTATACGTCTTTAAATGATCTTTCTCCAGATTATATCTCTAACCTAACTGAACTAAGTTCATCGGATAATGAGCGTAGTCTCCGATCAACAACAACAATCTCCAGATTCCGTGGTCGAAAACCAAACATTACAAAACCTTATTTACTTTATCAGCACCTACCTTTAGGAATTCCTTACTCCTGAGGAGACGTAATTCAAATTCCCTTGCTTCGTATAAACGATCATTAACAAAATTCTTTCTTGACCAGCTGGAATGACATATTAAAGCCTCCCAAGATGGATATTTGTCATTGTTTCCAGAAACAATATATGCATGTTTTATTTATACGACTTCGGATATTCTGAAATGTGTATACTTGTTTATAGTATATTGTTTGGTATAATTACACATATTAATTCATTTTAAATCTGTGTGAATACGTGTGAGAGGATGCTTGAGTGTGCGTAAGTGATATTTTTATTAAAACAATTTAGTCACATAACCGGTTACAAAAACTGAGGACCACATGGCAGATAGGTCTTTCATGACCAAATGTGTTATCATTGTTAAAGTTCATTATTAAGACCATGACTCGATATTCTAACTGTCCGAGGAATATCTGGCACACTATTGTCAGACTATGGTATTGACCACTCTCCACAGCAGATATGCCGAGTCAGGGTTAGATTTACTAACACAAAATAAGCTTATGTCACTATCATGGATGATCTCGCCCAGTATCTATAAGCTTATGTCACAACCAAAGATGATCTCGCTCAATTTCCAACTTATAACGTGGCAACATATGATCTTACATACAGTAACACGTAACATTCATTCAAGAATAAAACAGATTGTGATTTAATTGTGTTGCTCATGTTCGTGATAAAACTCGTCGGACGATTCGTCTATATAAGCGTACAAAGTAAATTTCTATCATTAATGCGAAATAAAAAGATCTTATATATGAAATTGATTAATCTCAACATGCTTGTCCACTTCAGTATCCAGAATCATCGAATAAATCTTTCATATGAAAGTTTCCGAAAGCTGAGAAGTTCAATTTCTCCCCGTGTCAACAACTGACCAAATATTTCACGTAACAGCAATGGGAGTAACCAAGGAATTTAACGAGAAGCATCTAATCCATCAATATGCAACAATAACTACATACACAAAATCTTATTTAAACTTATGATGTAACATGTAACATCACATTTTGCCTGAAATTGGGTAGCTTGGTGAAAGATCAAATTAACATGTGGCTTTCTGCAAACTTTATGTAAATGCATTTACACTGAAGCCACAAAATAGGGGCGAGTAAACGGTCTACTATTTCAGAGCTAGTCATCGCACAGTGACCCGGTCATAGCACTTAGAGACTATATTGAACTGATCCACGAGTAAAATTGTGTGCGCAAGCTGTTCCTAATCTCAACACGCAAATGCCGTATAAATGTCCACTGAACCAAGAAATCTATTTTGGACTGCCTGATAAATAGGTCATATTTCAAAAGGCACGTTAATTGCTTCACAAACAAATGGAGATTCAATTCGAGAACTTAGCGGTATGATCTTCGATAAGGAACTATGATTGGTGATAATGACATTCATGGAATGCGAAAGCTGGTGCAAGTACCTAGAGGTTTAGTTTTAAATAAATTGAGATTTTTACTCTGTCACATTAAGGTAAAATGGTGACGCACTCTAATTTATTTAAAATATGTAATCAATTTTGACGCAGACAGTTCTTATTGCACACCAGGAAGATGAAGTATTGTTATATTTTTCTTTTTCATTGCAAACGTTTCATGATTTTGATTTGTATTTCTGACAAATGTTCGTGAAAATGTAAGCAAAAAAAGGGAAAAGAAACCGATAATCCCATAAATAGGAAGGGTATATTCCAGATTTATCTAAAAACAGCATCTATTTCTCGACTCACGGTTACAATTAAAACTTCAAACAGTTTGTACATCAATGAAGAAGGGAACAGAAAGAGGGTGGTGTGGGGAATGTTAATAATAATAATAATAATAATAATAATAATAATAATAATACGATAATGACGATCACAACTACGACGATGACGATGATGATGCTAATTAAAGAACGATTTCCAGAGAACGCCCGTAACATCATGTTTAATTCACACCAGAGAGTGTAAACATAAAAGTGATAGAAATAAAATGAGAACTTCTGAAAAAATTGTTCTCGTTCCAAAGAAAGTATGAGATCCTAAAAGCTAGCAATAGATGCTGAGGGTTAATGAAGCGGGTGGTGGAGCAGTTTATTTGCCATGTAAACTGACGTTGACTAACCATTTTGCATACTGGGCGATTTAATTTTTGCCTGGCAAAATCAAATAAAGTTATGTCAATTTAGATCTCATCAAAATGGAACAAAAATGTGATAAAGTGAGTACTGTTTCTTCGGAAGAAGAAGATACTAATGTTGATCATGACAAATGATATAGGTTTTCACAGTAAGACCAAGTTGATTAATAATTCTAACCACTGAGGACCCTAAATTCAAGTCTATTTCACATCTCAGATTGGAGTTAGGGAAATCATTGTTTTTCTGCCCCCACCAGACCACCACACCACCCCCGATAACAACTAAACTCCAGTGAAAACAGATGTGCCTCGCAGAAAAGCAAGAGGTGCGGAAAGCTGTTAATTGGTAAACACAGAGTTTGCTTATCATGTAAACTGACCTAAATTAGCCTGTTGTATATTGGACGCCGTAATTATTGGGTACAGTTGTGTCTAATTTATATATAATCATAAGTGTTGTTGAGGCAAGAATTGCCCTCATAGAGACGCCTTACACCTAGTGGTTAAAAGATATAATGTACCCGTTGAACAATACTGTACAGGGATTTGGAACATCTGAATCCTCATTTAGTATGAAAAAGAACATTAATACGTGCCCATTGAACAATGCTGTACGTGGGCTTGAAGTATTTAAATACTCATTAAGTATGATAAAGAAAAGTATAGGTGCCCATTGAATTCACAATGCTGTACATGAGCTTGGTGCGTTGGAATGCTCATTTAGTAAGAAACAGGACAGTTATACGTGTCCATTTAACAATGCTGTACATGGGCTTGGAACATTGGAATACACGTTTAGTATGGAGAAGAACAATCATGAAATAAGAAAAATAGACGTCAGCAGCAACATAAGTAATATCTACAGTAATAGGACGTTCACGTGTTGCTCCTGCTGCTGATGATGAGGAGGACGAGGAGGAGAACGATGTAGCTTGTGGTGGTGAAGGTGGTTGCAATTTTAATAATGCAGGCAATAGTATTATTTTGCAAATCGATTCATTCATAGAACAACGTTTTCATATAGCGAACTATTATCCCGTTTCTAAAATTCAGAGAGAAAGGTTTTAGATTGTGCGAAAATTTATAAGGAACATCGATACCATAATGATGGAAAATCTAATCGGCTTTTAATTGTACTGATATACGAAAAAGTACATGGAATTAAAAAAAAAATTATAGCCAGATCGCTTATTTTTTTCCTTTAAGTTATTTATTTAAAACGTGGACCTAACTGTTGTCAGCAATTGTCCCTGTGGTAGTTGACCTTTTAAAAAGTTTAACATAATGCCCAGTAACATCTTAGTAAGTAATTTGCATGAGATGTATAAAAATAAAGATATGTAACATGAGATGAAGGCATGCGATTATCTCGTAAATACAAGGCTGAATCATTCACTATTGACATCACTAGGAATAACAAGCAGGTACATGTGGATAATGGATACGTATTTCTATAACAATAATAAAATTACCCTATTTACCGTCTTAAGAAACTTATGAGTGCTTCCGTAAAGGAATAACAAAAAGGGAAGTTCATACATAGTCAATATCACATACTAGTAGGTTAATACTCTCAAGCGGGGGCTCCGAGTGGTCGAGTCTCCGATTCGGCCAATGTGGGTATGTGAGAAAGTTTGCCAGTAGCTTCTCGTGGGTCGGTGGTTCTTTCCGGGGTATTCCCGGGTTCTTCCTCCATCATTTATACTGGCCGCCAATTATAGCCTATCTTGTGCTGAAAAATGGCGTTAAACCCTAAAACAACAACAACAACTACTACTACTACTACTCTCAAGCAATGACTATGTTTATATCAGTGAATGAATATCACGTGTCGTTTCATAGATAACGAAATTGCGTTGCGCACTAGAAGCCACACAGTGAACTTGTTCGCGTGTACATTCCTTTGACGGACTGAACCAACAATTTTCAATTTTCAGTCTCTCTTTAGATCAGGTGGTCCACCGCCATGGCGTCCGTCCTTCTATAATATTACCTAAAATCCGTTGGCTCAATCTACCTTCTAGCAGACTGCAAGATGGGCCAGTCCGCCAAATGGACTCGTCGCGTGTGCGAATTTAGGTGGCAGGGCACAATTTCGAAAATTTCTTAACCTAAGGCTATGGTGTGACTTTTTCAGCTATTATTGTTTACTATTTAAAGATATGGATATATTTGTGAACTAGGTGTTTCGGGCTTGTGTTGTTCTTGAAATTGATGTCAGGCATGTACACCTTCCCTAATTACTCTGAAGTATGTTGATAGTGAAATACAAATAGCCGGCTAGGAAGTAGAGCTAGCCTCCATTAGCAGTAAACACATGGGTTTGGGGCAAGTAGAATATCTCAAAAACGGCTTGGATGACAACTATTTTCAATTGCATCAGCCTGTTTAGTACACATTGTTTTGCAGAATTGTCATCTAGGAAAAGGGCTTGTGTTTGCACTGTGAGCATCACATGGTGTCAAAAATGACCTTCGGACAAGAAAATTGCAGGTATAACTTTGGGGTTGGGGTGCATAAACTTCTTCTGCCATTAACTGCCATTGACTTCTCTGGTCAAGTGGATAATGTTCTTATGCATTGTTTTAATATAGGTGTCCAAAAATATGGACCTTTTCGACCTCACTTGTGTATTTGATTTTTTATGATTTTTTTTATACTAGGTCGCTGATTGCGGCATTAGATTTGTACATATAAACTGGCCCCTGGCCCCTTACATCTTTTTAATGCCTATTTCGAGATCTAGTTATATACCCATTGAAGATGCTTTCAAACCTTTGAAGGCAAAAGTTATTTTAAAACGGACGAAGGCATCAGAGTATTTGACAGTGAAATCTTACAACTCACTCACCCACCCACCCAACCAATTTCAGTTTTTATTCTTGTATTTGGCAAAAATAAAGAGCTCTATTGACATAAACGTTTTAATAAATATTGATCATAAATCAAATGGATGTTTGAATATGCTTATGTGTAGGGAAACTACACATGATGGCATTGTCAGAAATGGTAATAACACTTCTGTGTCCATTCTAAATAATAAATAGCGACCGAAATTTGTGTCTGTGTGGTCCCAGTTGCAAGTGACTTCAAACTTTGTGAAACAAACTGAGATAATTTGTATGTCACATCAGAAATTGACTGACTTCGTTAATATCAATGCAAACACCAACCCCCCAAAAATTGAAAGCAAGCAATGAGCAAGAAAACAGAATTATGTTCCACAGCTAGGTTCATTTGCCAAGATGATTTCTCTCAAAAATAATTAAAAATTTAAAAATATAAGTATGTTAATAAAACTAAACTATTTAAATTGTTATACACCAGTTGTTTTTACTGAAATGAAGTTACTCACAGATGAAATCAAATTGGTGATAGTTGCTGAAACATAGAGTAATTTACTCACAATGTATCACACGACAGGATCTTTTTCTATTCAGTGTCTTCATTGCTCCTATGAAAATTAGCCTCGTTGTAATTGCTTACTCTGGAATTATCATGGATACAGACATGAATACGTTTTCAGACCAATTCAAAAGGATTTTACTTTTAGTATGCCGCATGTATAGTCACATTTCAAGTCAACTTCATGTTGCCATATCGAATATTGTATGCTTCTGTGTTTAAGAACTATATGAGCCGTGGCATTTTTCACAACTATGTCCATGTTCTTGAAACTTGTGTCACCTTTTACGGACCTAAGGAATAAATTAGTATATTCATTATTAGAGTTCTTAAACCAAGTCTGTTAAAAAAAAAAAAAAAAAAAAAACCACTTAACAGTACACAAGTAGAACCTTTACTTCATCTCATTTCAGATCAGCTTTGAAAAGATTCTTCATTACTTCATTTATACTTTTCAGTAAGACCGCTCTGGTGACCTAAGCGGTTAGAGTGTCCACCTTAGATGCAGGAGGTTGCGGGTTCGAACCCTGCCGAGTCATACAATACTTATAAAAATGGTACTTGCAGTTACCACGTTTGGCGTTCAGCATTAAGAGGTTAATGTTTGCCTGGTGTCAGGATAATATGACCAGGTGGGACAAAATGTTATATTGACTACGGCATGATGCCTGAGTGCTAGATACCTCTGTGGACTGCCACACTGCAGGCATCGTCAACACATTACAAACGTAAGAAAGGCAGAACCATGGTACATACTTTTATACTTGACACAACTGATCATAAGTAGTATTTTTTGTACAAAGGAGAACTAAACAGTATTTACATCAGACGGGATGATTTTCATGTACTAACTATATTCTGTTCGTACGATAAAGGCTCGACTTTTCTTAAGAAACTGATACAAAAGAATGTTGAATAAAATTTATAAGTGTTACTTTTTTATATGACAACGTGTTACATATCACTTTATGTGATTCTGATGGGTCCAAAAAAGCCCATGAACTTATTGAGCAGTATTTCTCTTTACTGATTGGCTGCGATCGTGGGAAAACATTTTAACCCCGCCCGCACGATTTTTTGTTTTCATTAAACATTTTGGCGGTCTCGTCTGTCTGCATATGGCCAATGTACCCACACAGGGTAAACTGACAGAACTT
The DNA here is from genome assembly GCA_016617855.1 of Megalonaias nervosa. Classification (NCBI taxonomy): domain Eukaryota; kingdom Metazoa; phylum Mollusca; class Bivalvia; order Unionida; family Unionidae; genus Megalonaias; species Megalonaias nervosa. The sequence continues at coordinate 8,189 of JAECUM010026900.1, read as the reverse complement.
TATCCAGCCACAATATATTTACGCGGTAAATGTTTGATGCAAAACCGATTCAAAAAGAAATTAATTTACGTCTTCTGTACAGTCTACTGTCCCAAATCAAATACTGCAAATGTCCGGTCATAAATACATTACAATAAATATGGGAATTTCTGCATCCAGTAATCCTCTTTTCACAGAGAGAGAGAGAGAGAGAGAGAGAGAGAGAGAGAGAGAGAGAGAGAGAGAGAGAGAGAGAGAGAGAGAGAATGTGAATGGATAACAGAAAGAGAGAACTAAGTTGAACTACACAGAAAATAAATATAATTTCCTATCACAAGAGAATTTCCTAATAGCAAACATTTTATGTACGGATCTATTTCAAAAGATAAGATGTACTTTTGACTATTGCCTCATCAACAATCAACATGGTATGTTTCAGCAATTTGCATTTAACTAATTAATAGGATAGATGATAAACAAATAATCAAATCTCGCTTGGAGATAAATCAACTGATCATATGACTTCCTCTTGCATCCATCGCTGAGGCTTTGAATTGATAGGTACAATTAAGGGAGCAAGCTAGAAGTTTCGCAGACAGATGAAATGATGACTTTATGATCTTGTTGCTGAGAGGAAACAAGCAAAATTGATAGTGTGTTTGTCTGTTCAAGATTGCTTGCCGATTTAGACAGATAAATCACTGAGGATGAGATGGATTAAAACTAGTCATGCATTCCTGAAAAGTTAGTTCCAATCCTGTTTCGTATCTTCACACCTATGGACTAATGTATTCACTGCGTGTTGGGAGAGTTCTGTGACAGGACACCAGAAAATGAACCTTGATGCCAACTGTAAATTCAATAGCTCATTGGAGAAAATTTAATATAAAGCTGTTAATTGTTAATAGTTCTTCTCTTCTACAAAATATTTTATAGTTTTATTTCCCTTAACTGTACAATATGGTATGCAGTAGCTAACAAGTCTGCTTCGAATCAAGTACTCCATACCCAACAGTCTCGTTGCTCTTGGGATCTGGGCATAATATTTAGAACTCTGGCAATGGCTAATGTAAATGGTGAATATGCCAAGAGAGGTTTGCATTATATTAATATATAGTTGTTTAGAAACAATATATATATATATATATATATATATATATATATATATATATATATATATATATATATATATATATATATATATATATATATATATATTATTTAGAAACATAGTTTCTACAGTGGACATGTTCTTAGTCAATGGCTACACGCTATTCTCAATGGCATGTAGAATTCATCTTTATCAGGGGCAGATAAGAGGGCGGGGTTGGAGTTGAGGTGGAAAGTGCGAATCAGCTAGTATGTGACGCCTTCTTACAAGGATCGCCTCATTTTGTTACTGTGAATTACTTAGTGTTTTCTGCCAGGCGCACCACAATTTAAAAAAAAATAAAATTCAAGTAACTATCTATCAACAATCTACGTAAATGTAATTGATTTTTTAAGAAAACCATCTAATAGAATCTTAAAATCATTACTTAGGTACATAATACGGCTACTACTTCAATATGGGTCCTAATGTTTTTCATTTCATGGCAGATAAAGCCTGAGCTATAACCTCAGCCGAATGAAAGATGACCTTGAAATATAAGTGTGTGAAAACTGTATACTATCTATCTTTAACCTAAAACAAATGATGTACTTTATTCCACATTCCTATAGCGTTATCCAAAAGACGAATTATACCAAATTCACTCCAATTACCCGACCTTGAACTTCCATGGAATACTAAATAGTTTCATGGATAAAATATCCCCGTGTAAGCTGTCCATAATCTTATCATGGTAATGGACTTTAGCAGTCCATTGTGCCAACAGTCTGTTTCAGATCGCCTGATAAGAAAAGGTTATTATTCAGGCTATGTCATATCTCTAAAATAAACAGCTGAAAGATAAAAATTGAGCGATAAGATCTTCGAAAATAAATGATGATATCCGTACACACTATCTGCATGCAATATACTGGGCAACAACCGCTTGCTTTGTTTAATTAATGTTACATGTAGATTTGTATAAATGATAATGTTGTACTTCTACTCATTTTCGCAGGACCATACTCATTTTAAGTAGACTGGCTGTATAGTATCGTACCATACTCATTTTAAGTAGACTGGCTGTTTAGTATCGGACCATACTCATTTTAAGTAGACTGGCTGTTTAGTATCGGACCATACTCATTTTAAGTAGACTGGCTGTTTAGTATCGGACCATACTCAGCTTTAAGTAGACTGACTGTTTAGTATCGGACCCTACTCATTTTAAGTAGACTGGCTGTATAGTATCGGACCGTACTTATTTTAAGTAGACTGGCTGTTTAGTATCGGATCATACTCAGCTTAAAGTAGACTGGCTGTTTAGTATCGGACCCTCTTCATTTTAAGTAAACTGGCTGTTTAGTATCGGACCGTACTCATTTTAAGTAGACTGGCTGTTTAGTATCGGACCATACTCATTTTAAGTAGACTGGCTGTTTAGTATCGGACCGTACTAATTTTAAGTAGACTGGCTGTTTAGTATCGCACCATACTCATTTTAAGTAGACTGGCTGTTTAGTATCGCACCATACTCATTTTAAGTAGACTGGCTGTATAGTATCGGGCCATACTCATTTTAAGTAGACTGGCTGTTTAGTATCGGACCATACTCAGCTTTAAGTAGACTGGCTGTTTAGTATCGGACCATACTCAGCTTTAAGTAGACTGGCTGTTTAGTATCGGACCATACTCATTTTAAGTAGACTGGCTGTTTAGTATCGGACCATACTCATTTTAAGTCGACTGGCAAGTAGACTGGCTGTTTAGTATCGGACCATGCTCATTTTAAGTAGACTGGCTGTTTAGTATCTGACCATACTCATTTTAAGTAGACTGGCTGTTTAGTATCGGACCGTACTCATTTTAAGTAGACAGGCTGTTTAGTATCGGACCATACTCATTTTAAGTAGACTGGCTGTTTAGTATCGGACCATACTCATTTTAAGTAGACTGGCTGTTTAGTATCGGACCGTACTCAGCTTTAAGTAGACTGGCTATTTAGTATCGGACCATAATCAGCTTTAAGTAGACTGGCTGTTTAGGATCGGACCATACTCAGCTTTAAGTAGACTGGCTGTTTAGTATCGGACCATACTCATTTTAAGTAGACTGGCTGTTTAGTATCGGACCATACTCATTTTAAGTAGACTGGCTGTTTAGTATCGGACCGTACTCATTTTAAGTAGACAGGCTGTTTAGTATCGGACCATGCTCATTTTAAGTAGACTGGCTGTTTAGTATCGGACCGTACTCAGCTTTAAGTAGACTGGCTGTTTAGTATCTGACCATACTCATTTTAAGTAGACTGGCTGTTTAGTATCGGACCATATTCATTTTAAGTAGACTGGCTGTTTAGTATCGGATCATGCTCATTTTAAGTAGACTGGCTGTTTAGTATCGGACCATAATCAGCTTTAAGTAGACTGGCTGTTTACGATCGGACCCTACTCATTTTAAGTAGACTGGCTGTTTAGTATCGCACCATACTCATTTTAAGTAGACTGGCTGTTTAGTATTGGACCATATTCATTTTAAGTAGACTGGCTGTTTAGTATCGGACCATGCTCATTTTAAGTAGACTGGCTGTTTAGTATCGGACCATACTCAGCTTTAAGTAGAATGACTGTTTAGTATCGTACCATACTCATTTTAAGTACACTGGCTATTTAGTACAGGCCCGGCCCTAGGATGTGCGGGGCCCAATGCAGCAAGCCATGAGCGCGGGGCACCAAGCAAAAAAATTGCATTGCGGAGAAGCGCGGGGCCCAAGGCGGTTGCCTCGTTCGCCTTGCCCTGAGGCCGGGCCTGATTTAGTATGATACCATATCCTGTTTTAAGTAGACTGGCTATTTAGTATCAGACCCTACTCAGATTAAGTAGATTGGCTGTTAGTATCAGAAATATATTAATATTGTATAATTAATGAAACGTATGCGGGAACCGCGGTAGTTCAGTCGGTAGAGCGTTAAAAGGTAGCGATTTCGATACCTGCCGAGGTCATCTAGGGTCAGCTGCAGAGGGTTGTCCTTTGGAAAGGCTCTTGACTCATATCGCATGATACACACAATAATGTGCTAAAAGTGGCATTAAAACCAAACTAACTAAATAAAAAAATAAAAAAATAAATAATAAGGAATCATATGATGTTCGATACATACATGTATACATGCATGCATGCATGCATCCATTCATCCATCCATCCATCCATCTATCCATCCATACATACAAACATACATAACATGAACTGTATGTTGATCTTTAGATATAGAGAAAAGTGTACGTATAAAATGACAGCTACCTAAATATGAACACAGAGAAACAAAGATGGCCAATCAGTTCTTGTCAGTTTTCACTGTCTGGTCGTAATAATGAATCGTAATAAATAATGAATTTTTATGAATGTTTGAATTATAAAGTATATTTTAGAACAGCAAAAACAAGCAAAACGTGCTGCAACAACAACTATAAAATCAACATCATCATCAGGAACATGAACAAACTGAATGAAAAATTTATAGGAAAAATATAATAATAATTTTCATATATTTTAATAATATAAGGCACCAAGGCTAGGATAGTGATATTACCCGTGTGACGTATTGGCATAAACACATACGAGGGGTATTTGAACAAATATGAATATTTTATTATAAACTTTTCGTTTCTTTAAACTGTCAATAAAGTTAATTCTGGTCGATAGACGAAATAATTTATATAACGTATAACAGGTGCACGTGGATAAATTCAGATATATGTGCGTGACGTAAATAAGATAATATGCGTGTGACCTACAATAGGTAAATGACGGTGATCGAAAATGTCGAAGAAGGAGAACAATTCCAATATTGAACAAAGGACATCCTGTTGTTACGAATATGTAATTAAATTGCTTGTGTGTCAGTTTTAAATTCTTTTTTTTTTTAATTTTATTTTTGTTTCATTGCATTTTATTACAATGATAATTTTCACGGGATTTGACTATTTTCGAAAAATCACTTTTCTGTTTTGACCTGATTTGAACGTAAAAGGTATTACATTATCAGTATTTTTAGCTCATCTTGGTTGAGACGTTTTGTAAACACTAAGCGAAAATGATTGGTCGTTACCAAGGTCATGTTCAACCCACGTGTTAGTCTGTTGTAAACAGTTCCATTTTTAAATTCATTTCCAGCGTGGGAATATGATTCTTAGATAGGGCTATTCTTGCTTACATGATAATTGACATATTTTTTACTGCGCTGTTCGGACAAAGTAAGTGATCATGTGACCCATCACGAGTGTCAAAATGACGTTTTAGTTGGGTTTAATTCTCAATCTCAGTGTTTTCTGGTTCAGTCGTATTTTGAACCTTGAGGGCTCAAGAGGATTTTATTGTTGTTGCCAGTTTGTTCTGAAGTTCGTCTAATTTTTGGGATTTAATAATTTAAATTCTCTAGAAAACAACACAAGTGATTTTCTTTATAAAAATTCTGGAACAAAGACGTTTAGTGGAAATTTATTCTGGAATTCTAAACAGAACATTATAAATTGTGTTTCAACGAGGAACTGTTGATCAGTACAACGACCTCATCTGACGTCATCGCCTTCCATATTGGAACTTCATCGAGATTCGAATCTGGATTCAATTAGAACTGCTTAGTGACAGGACTTATATTTTTCAATTCTAGGATTAATTTTTGGATTATATTCACAAACCGTAAGTCCTATTTCATATTTTTATCTTGTTTTCTAGGGAAATAAATTATTTTGTTAAAATTTACAAAGCTTGTTGACTTCACTCTTTTCTTTTGTCACATTTGTACGAGCCTACACGTAACACTGTAAATATAGGCATTCCTAGGATAATCCCCGACTGATATCAAGGAAGACTTAGATAAATTTTGCGGGTGCAATTGTTGTTATATCCTACAATTTGAGGTTGTTTCGTCGTTTGAAAGATGGTCGCTAATTCATGGAAGACGGCCCACATTCTGTACGATCGTAGTTTGTGATTGGAGAGCGGGATATGGTTGCTGTGAATGGGGTAATTAATGAAGATACATAGCTGATATTTTTATTATCACAATCACTAATTACTTATCTTTTTGTAACATAATGAATAGTCGTTTTTAGCTCAGAAAGGTTTGTGCAAGATGTGTCCCCACATTTTTTGAATGCTGACCAGAAACAAAATCGCTACTCGCCACATATGATAAGATTGACCTGGGACGTTTTAATGAAGTTGTCACCGGTGATGAAATATGAATTTACTGATCTGAGCCCGACTGGAGAGAAAACGATAAAGTTTGGATGGGAGAAAACCAACAGAGATAAATTATTCGACGTAGTCGGACTGTCAAGAGTTTTATGCGCACAATATTTAAATACAAAACGGATAGGTTTTCCAAGTATCTGTGCCATACACTAGCGTCATGGACTATATTTATGCCTCCAAAGTGCCACCAAATGTTGTGGAACACTACCTAACCACTCGTTTGTGCTCCAGTACCAGAGGTATCCATCTACTCCAAAACAATGTATTGGTGCAAACATCCGCCATCATGACAGACTTCCTGAAGGAGCATCTCATCCAAACTTTTCCCCATCTTTCATACAGTCCTGATTTAGCTCCAAGTGATTTTTGGGTGAATCTCGTTATCAATGATTCGTTTAGAGGCCAACAATTTGAAATCCACCATGATGTTTTAAGTACAGTTATCCAATATATGAACAACATTCCAAAGAGTGAATACAACTTGGCATTAAATAATTAGATAATCAAACAGAGAAAGTGCGAAGCAGTGCATGGAACTTAATTTGAGGGAATGCACTGAAGTACTGTTCAGGAATAAAGAACTTTGCTGTACAGCGCACTACTATTCTGAACATTTTAAAAACACCTCGTAAGTTAAAAATGTCATGTAATTACAGAGGACTAAAATTTTTGTTTGTCTTAAGAAGCTGTTTAGGTTGCTTGCCAACTTCGTACTACTCCTCTGAAACAATACTATCATCTATAACATAAGTTGTCTATAGGTTTAAAAAATGGGGATACATTTTCTTTGAAACATGTGTACACACAAACTAGTCATGAAATTCACTCCCATATAACTGAAATAACAGAGTGCATTTTCTTTTATCAACATACGTGCCAAACCATCTTCCCACTTCTTCTGGTAGTCTGAGCTTGGATGAATTTACAGTTAGAATCTGTAAATAATTTAGACCTCCTGTGAAAACAGACGTGCTTCCCAGAACAGCACAAGGTGCAGGGAGCATTGATCAGCACAGTGAGATTTGACGTATCTCGAAAACTGAGCTAAGTTAACCTTTTGCGTTTTGCTGCCATAATTGCTTGGTGTAGGTAAACTGAATGATTATAGGGGCATACAAAAAGTATTTTGAACTCTTAAATTGTTATTTTTGACCTCTAAAACAATCGTAAATCTATCATGCTGTAAACATTGTTTTCGCTCTACCCTGAATATTCGAAGAGCTATGCATTTATTACGTTCTTTGAGATTATAACAACTTTTTTTCCATTGTCAACAATTTTCATCTACTAATGTTTTAAAAAATGAAATCAAAGCATCAGTGACGAAGGTGATTAAGTGAAACAAAATAAAACCACAAAATTAGTATTTATTTTCCTAACCACCACCACCACAATTCAACCTTTACTCGTAGAAAACACATTAAAGATTCCAGAATCAGACAAAAAGAGTAATTTTATAGAGAGTACTTAGCAAGTCTGTACAAGGCACATTCCATGTCGTATGTATTCGTGATAAAGACTATCTGAAATGTGAATAATACTGTTATGGTTCTTTTACTATCGTAAACAGTAAATAGCAATTGCATTTCAATCATTTATGAATGGGTGATTATTATTCTATGGTAAATAGTTTTCGGAACAATCCGGACATCAATGCACTTTGTGATGACAGATTTGGGTATTCAGGCATTTTATATATGCGTTACTTTTTTATATACGTTTTGATTACGAGCCGTTTTTCATTTAACTTTAATACAGAGATAAAGAGAATAATGGCATTAGTACGTATCTGACATGGAAAAACAAAATTACACACAGACAGACAGACAGACAGACAGACACACACACACACACACACACACA
>JAECUM010026899.1:0-31358 GCA_016617855.1 Megalonaias nervosa | reverse complement strand
TTCTTATTATCTCTCTCTCTCTCTCTCTCTCTCTCTCTCTCTCTCTCTCAGGAAGATCACATCTTAAAATAGTATTCTATAAATTTATTTTATGAAATCAAATATGCGTCAAAAGATGGAGTCCAAAGAGCAAAACGTCGACTTCAAATATTAGCTTTGCTAAAAGTAATTTTCCACGCGAATCGTGCACATTATCAGTGATTAAACTTCTATTACCTGCTCCTATTCGATATTCAGTGTTACCAATACAGTATCGTATAGCTTTGCGACAAACGGTGCAAGTGTATATGTAAAACACCTGATTCAATCAAGTAGTACAATTAATTAAGTAGAATGGAAGCGCGCAGTACCAAATCGTGCTAATATTGACAGTAAAATTGTGAATGAACGCGACAATTTGTAAATAACGCAAACCGTATGCGAATAAATGCAGTTCTTATTGCGAATATTCTCCATAGTTACTCAATTTGGAAATAATAGGCTTCGGAAAGTAACTATTTTAACTCGCATTAGAATAATAATCATGTTTGAAAACGATGGAGAAATCGGGGATAGATCACTGTTGATGCAGACAGAACTAGTGATAATCGAAATTTGTGTGAAGTATATGTTACCGAACAAACCTGCAGCCGCATCGATGCCATACAGTCCACGTTTGAATGCAGAAATGACCAAAATACTAACGTCAGTATCAATACTAACATCAACACGTACTGTACATTAGCTTCCTTCTGTCGCCTGTCACATGCACTTATAACAGCGCCGTTCGCCAAGGTGGATACCTCTTTTTCGGGACAGAAGGATTCTCTGCCTGCGGATGGACCTCAACAGGAATAAACTGTAGCAATGCATTCTTCAAAATGTGCCAACTTTGCTTTCAAAGCAATGATAAGTTAGCAATTTTCTATAGCAGTGGTGGTGGTGGTGGTTAAAGCAATATTTCTATTAAAAGATGCTGCTTCGCTAACAATATTATTTCATCAAGCACGTTAAAAATAATTCCACGACAGTGAGATTAATGGCTATTGGTATTGTACAATAGAGTACAGATGGGTGGAGGATGGTACTCCGATTGTGTAGAAATGGTTATTTCTATTTCCACGACAATGCTGTAAGGGCTATTGGTAATATACAACAAAGTACAGGTGGGTGGAGTATAGTACTCTGCGTGGAAGTGGTTATTTCTATTTCCACGACAATGCTGTAAAGGGCTATTGGTAATATACAACAGAATACAAGTGGGTGGAGTATAGTACTCTGCGTGGACGTGGCTATTTCTATTTCCAAGACAATGCTATTAAGAGCTATTGATAATGTACAACAGAGTACAGGTGGGTGGAGTATAGTACTCTGTGAAGAAATGGTATTCCTTCAATAAAAGTATATATTAATACTTAGCAGCGAGTTTGTGAAAGAATAAATTCCAATAACAAAAACTCCATACCTTTTGCTTTGACAGACTTTGAACAAGAATACATCAAAATGGCAATGATACTTATAAATAATTCCTTTAGTGGAAAGGAGAATTGGTTTTTGGTTAAACATTGAGAAACTAAACATAAGCTTTTTCTGCACATACTTTTTGCAAATAAAGACATTTTAGTTGGTCGTGAAAACCTTGAAAGCTGAGCCTAAAAAATGGTATGGATGCCTGTAAGGACGATTAACAACATTTTATGAGAAATACAATGACACATTTATACATGTCTGTTGGTAATAACAGTAACGAGAATAATGTCAATGACAAACATTGCGATGATCCCCCAAGATGAAAGTTTGGAATAATTTACTGTACACACTATGTCTAGCTATCAGAAATTTTGTAACGCACCATGGCAAATACACCATAAAATGCTCGCTAGTCCACTTTCATGGCTTTCAGTATGCAAGATCACAGGACTGCCAGTTATCTATTGTATCTCTCGGCTCCCTTACATAAGAAAAAGTGAGTTGAGATGTCAGTTATGTGCTCTGTCAAACACTCAAGCTTTCCTTCTGTAATCATCCAAAATGTTTGCAATTTCATACCTGATAAGTTCTTATTTTTCATAAGATTAACAATTTTCTTCTCTTGGACACACTTCTCGCCTTGCTTGAAGCGCCTCTGGACACACTAATGGAAACACATCCTGCAACTACAATAGTCATCATAGTTGAAAGTTGGTCCACAACGAACCTGGTGGCAAACGAAATCCAAGAATTGTAGTTACTAACACACGCATGACACGCCATTGGAAATTCTAAGGAATCGTTTCGTCCTGTGGAATCAGTTCTTTTAAAATATTAGTAGTTGATAATCCACTAAGTTTTGAATTCCTTCATTCACTTCCTTCCTTGGAATTTGGCTGTACACTGATGACACAAGTGTTGGCATGGTAAGAACGGTGCCCATTCGTAAACGCGTTGTGTTCAGAAAGTTGCACTCGTTTGTAGTAGACAATCGGATACACTTTTTTTTTTCCCAAAGGTCGACTAACGATTTAAGGGGAGATCTCGTCTTATTCATCGAAGTTATCGACAATGGTAGATAATCTTTGCAAGACTTGGCCGTAGCTTTTGATAAATCTGCCAGTAGTTTTATAGTTCTGAGAGCACTCAGAGAGAGAGAGAGAGAGAGAGAGAGAGAGAGAGAGAGAGAGAGAGAGAGACAAATGGGTGTGTGTATGTGTGAATCACTGTGAGAGAGGGAATTAACCTAACAAAATGTGAGTGAATACTTAAAAAAAATTAAAGACAAAAAACCCCATTAAAACTCTTTGCAAGAATGGGTTCTTTTCTTTCTTCTTCTGAAATTTCATCCTTTTTCTCTTATTTCGCTTTCATGGGATACTATAGGCCAATGTCCTTTTCCTTGACAATGATAACATATATCGTTACGTTCATCTCTCTCTTTTCTCTTGTATTAGAGGTTCCTTTTCTTTGACGCTGTAGACATTCTGGAACCAATACAATATCCCTTCTCCTAACAGACATAAGTACTTTCACTTTTATCATGAGAGGATTCGCCTGTAAAACCTATTGCCCGTAAGAAGGCTGTGCTTACGCCAGTCTGATTAAAATCAGAAATTCAGTCTTACGAGTAGGTCTGACAGACACTGATAAAAGTTCATGTTTTGGTGAGCTTTGTAATTTCCAGTTCACTTATTTTTAGTATACTATCAGAAAAATCATTGCAAGCTTGTGTTAGGAAAGGTTATCGTTTGTAATTATATGTTCTGAATGACAAGCGTCACTTTCAGAAATTTGGAAGATGTGATCTGATTGGCGACCTTGAAAGGCAACAGAACATGGCCTCTTATTCGAGTCTGTCACATCTACGCGTAGAACTGTGGAGATCTGATTTTAATCCGATTGTGCTTCCGTCAGCTGGGTCTGGTGGTCAACTTGATGATATACCTTCAGTGAGGTTCTGGCTAATGGAGTTGAGTCATATCAAAACCCATAAGAAATTCCATTTTCAATTCTGGAAACAGGACGAGGGATTCTGGAATACTCAAGTAAACGTTGGTTTGATAGTGTCATAGATCTTTAATCACGACCAGTATCCCTTCTGCTATGATGTCACATCATGAAACTGTGGCCTTTGGTGATAATTGGGGACAACTTTTTCTCTTCGAACATCCAGAGAAAATGGTCAGCCAGTTATTGGATTAAGGCACCTAGAACGATATTGTTCACTTTGCACCAGTCCCTCAATTCATGCCACTTTCCCTCACAAGTCTTCCAAGTTGAGGATATTCTTGCTCCCGAGGTTCAAAATTGAAGGTTTCAAATATTTCCTTACTATGGTAATCCGACAGAAGCCTGTTGTGATGGAGGAGTCGATTCCGACAGGACTCAAATACCCGTCACCGTGGATGTTTGAGAAGATTGGTCTTGGCCAGAATTTTCCTGGGGAGAGCTATCGCCAAATCGACTGGATAGGTGACCCAGGACTTGTCCCATCTGAGTGAGTAGATCAGAATCAGTTTTCAGTTTTGACCCCTCAACTTCTGTAATACTTGCGGTATTAAGACCGTAAGGGTGTGTACCGGTGTGTGTGTGTTGGAATGGGAAAGCATAGGCCCACAACCGCTTTCAGCTTATATAAAGTGTATCCACGGCCTAGGCTTGGCCCGGAAATGAGAGACGAAGGTGGGCAGTTTGCGGTTCCACCTTTTCAGTGTCAATCATCAAACGCCCCCAAAGCGCGCAAAATCAGATTAATGGCAATTAATGGATTTACCATTCGGTGTGAATGATCTGGCCTTTTCTTCATAGAGTGGGCCAGGATACCGAGTCTATATATGATTTGCACATTTATTTTAGGCTTCAGCACCTACGATGAAACTGCCACACCAGGATGCATAGGTTGGGTATATTGGTTCCCACCGTTTAAGGAGTTAAGTCACCACAACCGAGTTGTCCGACATGATTAGTTCTACTTTCAAACACTGAGTATAGCCTTAATTTCTAGTAGATTGGCGTGAAGAGGCATTTCCTCCAGCCCCCATTTGCTGGTGACCATATCAGAACCCTGCAACAGTGGGCCATCCAACCGTATATACTGGCGTCTGTGCATACTGTAAGTTTCAACAGGCCTTTCCAAAGGAATTACGGTTGTGCGCCAACACCGGTTGCGCCACTGATGCAGGAATGACAATGACTGTCCGATCGACTGGATTGGGAAAGGGACGCCACTGACCCAGCAAGGTTATATGTAAGGGTCGCATGAAGAGATGGCCCTGCGGAATCAGATCTGCTGCCGCAATGAATAAATCAAAGAGTTGCAAAATCTCTCTCGCCGTAATTCCCCCCTGATAGAATTTGACTCGACGAGTTCAATGATCCGTACCATGTGAACGTGGGGGTAACGTACGAAACTGATACACTCAACACCCAGACGGACAAAACCCCCGAGATGGAAACTCACTAGAAAACCACGATGACTAGAATAGAACAGGGAAACGATACAATTTGCAATCTTTGTAAACGCCCATGGGCTGAATGTTTAGACCTAATGGAATAGTACAACACTGGTGAAAAATTCTCCGATAAGAAAATTAAAATTGAAGAAATTTACACGACGCAGGGTAGGGTGAAAAGGGGCATGAAGTTATACATCGTCCATACTGAGATTGATGGCAAATCTCTTCCGACGCAGAGTTCAACAGATCGAGCCGTCACCATATTGAATTTCTGCAGAACTATATATTGGTTGAGGCTTAGATCAATAATCGACCTAAGCTTGTTGTTAGCCTTGTGCACAAGGAAGAACCTGGAAAAGAAGCCTGGAGACTGCGGTTTTCGAATAATCTCCACCACCAACTTGTCGACTAACGCTCAGATCACCTGTTGCAAAATTTCATCCTCCTCCCAGTATGGTGGTACGTCAATTTGAGCGGGAAGATTATAATAGGAGGGGGGTGGGGTGGATAAATTAAATCCAAGACCCCTCCGAAATGACTTGAATTGCCAACTCGTTCTGTGGAAACAGAGCGATCTAACGATGGTGGCCGTTCAGGATTCTGTCACACATTGGGAGGATGTCTGTGGTCGGTCGGGGACATGAGTCAACAACGGGATTCAGGAGGCTTGGAGAAACTCTATTTATTACTCCCTCTGTAAGGTTGCGTCCTAAATTTTTGCGTCCTGAATTTGGATTGGGATCGAAACTGATTCTGAGATTGGGCAGTAAACGATCCCTAATCTCATGGTTTTCAAACATATCTTCTTTGTGGTTGCGATTGATTGGGCTTGCACGACTGTGAAGGTTGCACGGCAAGCTGGAAAGGCAGTTCATCAACTGTCTGTATCTTTGCTTCATCAGTTCTGGTTCCAAACATTAATGGCGACCCAAAAGGTGTCGTCCTCAAATGAAGAACGAAAACATGCGTCTCTTCGCATCAAATCTAAATTAACGGAGTCCGTCAAAGCATTTGCCATAGAATGATGTATTGTTCTGTTTATCACGTTCGTAATCCGAGATGTTGACTCCCAGACATGATCATTCCCTGATTATTCGGCAAATCGAAAAACAGCTATAACAAAAACCAAGTTGATCAGCAATGTTTATCATACCACATCTAAACAGCAAAAGCAAACATTTTGTCAACTTTATAAAATACACAATCAGTAATAATTACAGCTGCAATATTTTTGTCAAAAGTCGGAAGCGCAATGTTAAATGCGTCTGAGGAAGTTTTTTATCAGCATAAGAAAAGGTCGCTGATAATCTACTTTCTGAAAATAAAGCCTCAGAATTGCCCTAATTGCACATCTAGCTGGGCAGATGGTCTGAAATCTCTTTACGTTTTGATTGCGAAAGAATATGGAAGAACGAATTCTCCTCTTTCTCATCTTAGTCTACTGAGCACCTAATAAGTCTGACTGGCCGTTGCGGTTGGAGGTCATTCAGAATATGGCAACACCCGATGAATTTATTCCATCACAACCTTGAAATGAAGCTCAGTTCTCTCTATTGTCGGGTCCGAGTGCATTAAAATCAACTTATCTTCACAGTCACTTCGTGCATTTTACTTTTCGGGCTGTACTTCTATGTCCATAAAAAACATGCACTAAGGCAATGAAGAGGCTTTACCATCATCCTGTATATAGCACGGTACCGCCTCAATGGATACACGTGAACAAATATCTAGATGAAAGCATAAGACTGATTCATCATACCAACACGGACTATTGCCTCGCTGGCTGAAGGGTCGTTACGGGTGTCAAACACATGGACGGTGGTTCGGTGGGCTCCAGCACCAGCCGTACAAAGGGCGTAGTAAAATAAATGGATCTATCAGTAACATGTCCTTACATTTTCCACACTGTACAGCTCCATAGGCCAGTATTTGGAAAGGGTTACCCAAGTGACTGATCTATGGTCACTGGGCACTACATATGGTTGACTGGACAACTGGATGGACTAGTTGGCATTGTATAGCATTATGGTATTAAGGAATGGATCATTAAGATCCGGTAAAAACCGCCTGGACATAGAGACCTGAAGAACATGCTAGGGCATACAGAGGCTGCGGTGGGGTACTTATGACCACTGGGCTTCTTAGAAATGGGGTGGGGTGCACTCTTCATAATGTTCAAATTATCTATGGAGGCAGGTGATAGATATAAAGAGAAAATATTCACCAGATTTACTAACTGCATCATATCTTGTATTTGTAGTTCAGGCAACAGCATAGAAAAATGCAATGACATCCAAAACACAGCCCATTGCTCCTCCAGTCTGGCTGAATGTTAACAGTTGGTGTCATAAGGCTCATTTTCGGTGGCAAGGAGGGGAAGACAGCAACTTTCCTCAATAAGCTTACAACTGATTCCATCCAGGGTCGAATAATCACTTTTGTCTCTCTGTTCTTCATACTCTTCCATAAGACTGCAGATCAACTAAGTTCTAACCAAAGTGTGCAGACGCTACATGTTGTGGATGATGTACATATGGTAAAACTAAGGCATGTATCAACGTGTCTTTCATCTATCTGTATGTGGTATACTCCATCGTCATTGTTTAACGGAAATGACAAGAGTGAAAAATTAAAAAATTTACAAGTCAAAGGTGTTAAAAAGTTGCAACAAGAACATGCATCAACAATACTATGTTGGAGCAAAGGTAAAAAAAAGCATACAACCGCGACGAAATTCACATAAATGTTGACAAAATATTTTAAAAAAATTAATGAGTGCCACCTGTAGTAGAATCCACTACACAATATAATACCAAAATTCTGGATGGATGGTTGAAAGTCATGGAGAAATTCGTAATAATTTCAGAAGGCCTTCTGTATTTCGTTCCCAGCACTGGAGGGAAAGCATAAAACTAGCAAAGCCTGCAGCAAGGGAACGTAATGGGCAAGAGTTACTGCCCTTTGTCTACATGCTATAAACGGAAAAGATGATTTTATTCTTTTTGGAAGGGATGGATTTGAGAGGTAGTTAATGTGATGGGGAACATATTTAAAGAGGAAACAGATCACGAAAATATTTTTTCAAATGCATAAAACAGATTAAAAACTTTTATCTCCTGCTGTACAAGACTTGCAATCTGTAAAGGAAAGAGCATATGAGACACCCACTGTTTGTTAATTTTTGCAACCAACTGAACAGAGGGTATGCAGTGGCATACATGTTTTGGGGAGTGTCATGAAGAAATAAAATAAATTCTGGAGGACTCTAAAACTTTAAAAGGAACATCATAATCCTACTGAAGAAGGTATACACAACGATATGACTTAACAATGATAAAATACAGGTGATGCTTATAATACAATAACTTAATGGTACTGAATTATGTTAAAGTGATGACAGTTCATTTCACCCACTTAATGGCTCTAAATTATATTAAAGAAATACAGTTCAATTCGCCAACTTAATTTCACTGAATTATGTTATAGGGATGGCAGCTTGCTTACTTAATGGCACTGAATTATGCTGAAAGGATGACAGCTTGCCTACTTAATGGCACTGAATTATGTTAATGTGATGGCAGCTTGCCTACTTAATGGCACTGAATTATGTTTAAAGGATGGCAGCTTGCTTACTTATTGGCACTGAATTATGTTAAAGGGATAGCAGCCTGCTTACTTAATGGCACTGAATTATGTTATAGGGAAGGCAGCTTGCCTACTTAATGGCAGTAAATTATGTTTAAAAGGATGGCAGTTCACATACTTGATGGTAGTAAATTATGGATGGCTGCTAGCCTACTTAATGACACTGAATTATATTACAGTGATGGCAGGCCACTCACTTTATGGCAGTAAATTATGATAAGAGATGGCAGCTGACCTACTTAAAGGCAGTAAATTATCTTACAGAAATACAGTTCACTTCACTCACTTAATGGAACTGAATTATTTTAAAGGATCGGCAGTTAACTTCACTACTTTAATGGCACTGAATTATGTTAAAGGTATGGCAGTTATCTTCACCTACTGGTACTAAATTTTATTAAAGGATTGCAGAGCTCTGCTGGGCACAAAAAATTTGGACAGAGAGGCAGATGGAAAAGGCGACTATTATTTAGGATTTGCATCTAAATACTGGGGTACTAAAAACTGACCCATACTGAGATCAATTAATGCAGATTCTGACATATGAACCAACAGAAAAGGAGAATTATGTAACAATTATTCAATTCTTTATTAAAGCATTAAGTATTGTAATTAGGAATCATGAATAAAATGAAATGTTATTTATGATGCCAGTTATGAATGATTACGGGTCTTCGCTACAAGCAGTACAAATAGGAAATATCAAATTCTCTTATCATTGCATTATATAATATCTATTTGATACCAGTATCCAAATATAATGTTCATACTACATTGGGAATGCAATAGAACTTTAATGCCATGGTCATAAATATTAATATTTTTATACTACAACTAAGAGAGGAGAAACATTCATATTTCTGGACAAGTTTTAATGGTTAGTGTTCTATTAATTTTATTAAGTGTGTGTGTGTGTGTGTGTGTGTGTGTATGTATATATATATATATATATATATATATATATATATATATAAGAATATAACTAGTAGACACTTCCTGAAATAATAGCTCAGGCCACTATACAGTATACCTTGAAGAATACTTCATTCCATGCTCAAGCTTCCCTATACAAGCAAGCACAATCTTCAACATAAACGAATACTAAAATTGACATCTTTATTTAAATTTCACTTAAGTCTTACTTCAACATGTACCTAACTTGTTGCACATTTGCTTTCTATGATAAGTTCACACTGCATTCTTTAAACATATGACTTGTGAAAAGGTGTTTGACAACATGCTTATAAGGTTTTAGTGATTTTGCTATATTATTTTGGAGAAGAATCCAAAGCGACTTTTCTTGTTTCTTCTTATTATGAAAAAGGCAGTACATGCCTGACAGAAGTCCAATGGAATGCAAACTGAACACTGACTGTTCATATTCTGCAATTCTTCAATGTTTTTTACTGCCCTCCAAAAAATATGCTTTTAAAAAAAGGAATCTTTCCAACAAGTTTGTGCACTATATGGAAATCTAACTCTTGGGGCTAAGATTTGTCAAAAGGACTTGGCAAGCCTTTCAGTGTAGTTTCAAATGCTACTGACAATGTAATTTGCACAAAATGAATACAAAAAGTTTGTCAAAACATAAATTGAACTGAATGTTTGTTTATAAAATAAATTATATATCTAGCAGATATTAGGTCTTTCCTACAGTAGATTCATTTGCCACTCATTGTATGGTACATTCTTCAAAATGTATGCTTCTCATTAAGCATGCCATAGAATAAAACATATATTGATCCATGTCATCTGATTATACCAGAAAAATTTTGATATAATTACAAAAATTATGGGGAATAAAAGAAGTAAAATCAAGATGGATGCAATTCTGTCTTTAACAGGAATGCCTATCTATGTACATGTAATCAGCATTTACATGAAATAATCTTAAAATATTTAATAAAAAATCTATACACATCATGTTATGTTCATCAATTTTATGTACATGATTAGAACTACAGGGCTGACAAATGAAAATCATAGGAAAGTGTGCTACCCCCAAAAATATGTATTTAAAAAAAAAAATGAAATACAATATCATGGTGTGGCTCTAGATTTGGCAGTAAAGATGCATTACACTACTGATAAATTATTGGTTGTGAAAAGTTTAAAGTTCATAATACATAATATATTTCATCAAATATTCAAATGCTTCTTTTAAAATAAGTCTTTTATAAATAGATGGCTGTTCAACAGACATCAACTTGTACCATATCTTGTGACAACTCAATACTAGTGCCCTTTTTAGTACCTTCTGGAATAGATATAGTGTACAGATGTTAGATATACATTGGCCCCCTCTTGAATCCCCTCCCTCCCTGAAATGAACAACCACAATCCTTTCTGTTCCAAATGACCTTTCTTTAATGGCCATCCCTCTGACATGGTCAGCATATTATGAGAATGTACAATTTATTTCTAAGTGGATTCATATTCGGGTTTTAAAGATGGAAAAATCTCGTAATCATTTTTTTATTTCAAAATTGCCATTGACATTTATTCCAGCACACAGATAAAGTATTTAACTTGTTTTCGATACATCAAAGTGGCAAGATATTAATCCAATTAGCCTAACTGCTTTGCATACCTAAATTTAAGATTTTCTTACTCTGGTAATTACTATTATTACTGCTGATAATTACCAAGATGACAAATTCAACAGCTGAGAAGAGTAGCGTTGTTCAGCTGAAGTGAATGTGACATTACTGGGTTGCCTTCAAATAAAAATGGCATAATGGCCTTCTTGCCATCACTATCATAGATTACGAAATCTAATGGACTAAGTACCAGACTACGACTGGCTATCATGTGATAAGCTCACTTCCTTTGTAAACAGTGCAATTAATGTAAAAGCAGCAAATCTGGACAGTAGTCACTCAAGGCATTCTCAAGAAAGCCAAAAAAATAAAAAAAATGCTGTGGAAAACAAATGCCTAACAAGAATGAGTCAATAATTAATGCCTAAGGAATCTTAAGAACTAGTGATCAAATTTCCAACTAGTTACAGATAAAATTATTAAAATGTATGAAAATGTATCAGTTATTATTTGTAATCGTTTTTAATGACAATAACACAAGTTTTATCTCATTGCTTCTATATAGCATGTTATTCTAAAATGATATTATTCCACATGTGTGTTATTCACCACCCCTCTTACAGCTGTACTGGCCTTATAAGGAGATCAAAGTATTTTCCAAAGAAGTTTAAAATTACATCGGACCAATGAGATACATCTTTTCTTCAGAACATACAATGCAGGGCTAGTAATCAGAATTAACAAAATTTTAATTTGTGAAAATTATGAAATATATTTTCCTCTCATAAAGCACCTTGAACTACACTTACACAAATTCTCTATGCAACAAAAAGTATGGTAAAGTAGTGTCCATCTCTTACGATACACTCATGCTTTGTTATATCTTTGACATTCTGAATTTTTAGATTCTCTTCAATGATATTGAAAAATATTCAATCACTAAATGAGCTACCATCTTTGAATAAAGTATACAATTATCATTATTATTATATCACTTTTATCATTTCCACTTTCAAATATGTTTATCAGATACGTCCAGAGAACTATGATAGGACGAATATACAAGACTTCTAGCAGCATTTCCTATGACCTACTTTGTCAGCCTACACAGTGGGTGGGAATGGCTAGTGCTGTGAAAACAAAGCAGCTATGACCTACATTGCTATGCTATGCTATATACATTGTGGAGAGTAAATCTCAAGCAGGCACAAAGCAGCAGCTGTACCCAAATGAACAGGTTTACATTTAGATAACAATATATTCAATGATTATGAAAATACATGCTGTAAAGAATTATGAAAGGAAAACATTACAGTAATAACAATGTGATGAAAACTACATGACAAAAAATGAGCACAGGTATGAAATTCGATGATACATAAATCCTGTATCATGTAATAAAGGAATCATTCTGTTTGATAACTTTATTATACACTGCATGTAATAAAATCTGTATAGTCCAGATTGTGATATAGAACAGTACAGAACAAGTATTTAGAACTTGTGTCATTTAACAAAATGTACTAAACAGTGAACATACTGTATAACTGGCATTTTTCATAATTCTAAACTCCAGTGACTTTGTTAGATAAAGTACAATTTTAATCTGGGCTAGTTATATTTTAGCAACTGTGGAACATCGAGATAAGCCTCTAAGGCAGTACATTTTAATCAAACATTTTCATGATCTCACACAGACTGCTTCATTACTACAATTTCTCTACTGCTAAACATCCCTGCTACCTACAGTGAGATCATAATATAAAGGAATATGAATGCTATTTCAGTAAATATAAGTTGATGTATATGAATAAATGAAAATACTAAATATGAAGATCTATTGGCAAATACAGTTATGTAATATATATAAAAGTATAGGTGTATTTGAATTTTAATAGTTAATGAGGTGTTTCTGGGAGAGCAGATCAAACATAATGAAAAAGTCATCACTACTGATGTCTAGCTTAAACAAGTTCTCAACCTGTTTGCCCAATAAGCCGCATCACTGCTGTAATGGAAACCATGAGTAAAATTTTGGTTGAGCATATTTCAAGGAATATTTCTTCATCATTTTATAAATATTGGCTTTGATGGTCTGGATAACAGGTTTTTCATCTGGTTGCTATTGATACATTGAAAACAACAGAGAAAACAAGGTTTTATAAAAGAACTGGGTCAGATATATTTGTGAAAAAGTTGAAAAATGTCAACATAGACTGAAAGATGGATAAATGAGAAGCCAGAGTCATTTCACATCGCCTTTGGCCAGGTGAACTAAAAAAGCTACATATATTTCAAAATGTACATTCAACGAAAGCAGTTTCCATGATTTTGTTTTTAATTTTTTAAAATGAAGAATAAAGTTGTTTTCTGGGAATCTGTAATAAAATCCAAATTCTTTCTTCTTTGCAAAGATTTGTGATATGTTGGAAATATTTAATTTTTTTAAATAAATATATGAGCATATTAACTTTTTTTTAAAGCTGCATTCCTCACCCAAAAAGTTGAAAACTAAAATAATGACACAGCATAGTTTTGTGGCCGGCCATCCTAATCAAGAATGATGGTAAAAATTTTAATAAAATGCTAACCAGATACGAGACAAAAAGAGGGGTGGTGTACCTGTTCCAAAATGGGGCCTGCACCAAAGTGTAATAACAAGCCAACATGTAAATGAGCTAGGATGATTCCCTGAGCTCATCAAGTACACATGATTAAATGTCAAAAGGTCTGTTCTGCATATGGAACTTGAGAGGCCACTCCCATAATTAACGTAAGAACTGACAAAACAGTATCAAGCATTGCTCTCACTGTCCCAGTGTGTCAGTATCAGACACTTTGTGCCCAAATCTAAAATCTGTTTGAGCTTATAAACTGTAACAATGAAAATCAGAGCAATCATTGGAACACTGCATGTTTTAGAATCCAAACAAAGCTAGTTTAGTTTTCAAAATCTTCTGTCACTGTGTGTAATGAATACTACTGTATTTTCACTAATTTTCATACTTACCAATTTTCATGTATTTTGTTGTTGCCCTGAACCACAAATTTAAAAACCAAAGGAAATATTAGCCATATAAAATAAAGAAGCCCCTCCCCCCAAATGCCCTCATTTATTTTTATTGCTGTGTTTCATTCCTAGAGATAAAACAAAGATATTTGATAAATCAACATCATTTCCTTCATCTGGTAACAAACAGTATCTTTAACATGTGTTTGTTTGATTTTAACTTTTTTAAGAAAAGAATTATAAAGCATTTTATACTGTTTAAATGCCCATGGTATCTGGTAGCTGTAATTTCCACTCCTGCCTTAAACTGGTATGTTGTGAGATAATTATGGATAGAGTGAAATAAGAAAAATCACAATCTATTCAGACACTGTAATTACTGAAAAAAAAGAAAGAATAAGAAACTGACAATTCGACTTAATATATATTCAAACTGATACTTCATTCAGGTGAAACTGTTGTTGAAAACTTTAAATCCTCGCGAAAGCAGGTATCATTTTATTCATGCATGCTCTATGTGTGAGCTGCAATTATCCATTCAGCATCAAACAGCTTGATTAAGGAGGGTTGGATCATACATAGGGCAGGCTGAAACAAAGAAGTGATTCCATTGTTTTTCAATTTAGTTGCATCTTCACAATTTGATGCACAAATGTCGACATTGCTTCCTAACTGAATGGAGCAAGCAGCAGATGGCCTCATGTTTGGTCGAATGTGGAATAATGACATTATCCGGACTGACTGGAATCTAAGTTGAATTTCACCGCTCTTCAACCACTGCATTAATGCTGTGGCCATCAGAAAGTAATTGATGATGCAACTTTACAGATAGCTTTGTATGGAAAAGATCATACAAATGTACTTTAACAACTGATTAGCTTCATGTTGTTGGCTGCATCGACTCCATTTCATGTTGAGTTACCAATTAATCTTGATAGGTGTTTGATTTGTGCTCATCGAATGAAGCAGCCATCGTTTGTTGTTGTCATAGTTTTGTATTTTTTGTACTCTTTTTGGGAGGTATTTATAGATGTTAATCCATAAAATTAAATACCAACAAATATGCAAACTATAACAAGCAAATCCATGACATCTGAAAGTGTCCCTTTTTTATTATTTACACAACCACGAAAATTAAGATCCACAAAAATACATCATAATTCAGTATTCTTAATCAACAATCCCAGTGTTACCCAAAAAACTGAAACTATTGCTCTACATGATTAGGGTGAATCTTGTCAGTAAGTCGGTCATTTTTAATTATTCTGAGTTATCAAAAACATGATCATCATCAAAGTTTGAAATTGTTTAAAAATGATTCTGGGTGGAAATGCAACTTAAATTCATGATGGTCATAGCTTAAATTCATGATGGTTATAGCTTAATTAAATACAGCTTAAAGTCAGGATGGTTATAGCTTAAATACAGCTTAATGTCAGGATGGTTATCGCTTAATTAAGTGTCCTTGAGTAGACATACTTTCAATACTTCTTGTTATAGCAGCCACCTATAAGACAAATTAAACCCGAGCAATGTAAGTCTTTTTTGCCCCCCCCCCTCACCTTTTTTGGAAACTACAGGTTTATCAAGGGGTAATTAAAGAGACCACAATTAAAAACTAATCACATAACACTTAATGTGTACATGGATAAAGATGTGTTTATATTTATGCATACAAAATGGAGCTAGTTATCTGTTCACTCAGTAAGGGCCGTTTCATTTAAACATACATGGTACCCAGGAAGGAATTTAAAAAAAAAATAGATGCCAGGGTACTTTGATTTCACAGACTTCATATTAAAATGATAAGAAAATTCTAAACTGCATTTATGGGTGAGTACTCCACTTTAAAAGTGCCTTCCCTGGGTCCCATGTATGTTTCAATAGAACAGCCCTAATCAAATGATTAAAAGATAAAATTAATTTGATAACGATGAATAAATGAATATACATATGTAGATATTTATGCATACAAATGGGGTCTGTTTGCAATATGCAAAATAACAAAAGTTAAAGATTCACAACCAAAATGAAAATATTAAAAACACTCCAAAAAACCACAAAACGTAATCTCCTAAACATACAGCAGCTAAATTACAAAAAATAGGACATGCTGACACATCATATAGATGGTTCTACATAAAATGAAAATTCTCTGACATGTTACACAATCCATAAACTATGATGTTTAACGAAGATTCCTATCAAAGCTTTCACATCTCTAGTGTTTAGTTCCTTCCGACAACTTTTTAGTTTTCTTGAAGGAGGAGGAATATATTCTGTATTTTACTACAAGATCATATGCATGAAACAAAAGTATTCTGAGGCAAACCATACTTGTAAATAGCAAATCTAACTGAAAGAAGTGAAATAGTGGGCATGAATGAACAACATCAATATTTTGGAGCAGGCAACACCACTACAAGAGAAATTATCGTTTTAGGCGAAAAAATGTCAGAACCCATTCCTAAAAAATTAAAAATGCATTCTGGTTGCCTCAGGAACATTTAATCGAAAAACTAATGGGAAAAAATAATTGGGCATAATTTTATATGCAAATACTACATCTAATATTAACACAAGCCATATAACACAAGTATGACAGAACACATTTTACATGTATTCAAAGGAAACAAAATTCAGTAAAATATTTCTTTGTGACCATACCTAACAAATGCTCAAGTAAGTTCACTTCCTAATTAAAAGTATTTTTCAGGATTCCAGGCTATTCTTTGTGAGGGTTATTTTTCATTCTATGAAATCAGACCACTTCTTGAACAAGTTCACCTTTCCTCATTACACTTGGTGGTCTAAACTGGTAGGTTGTTAACTGTCTACCATATATTTCTCTCAGGATAAGATCAATAGGGGCAACCTAATCAGTTTTGTCAAAAGATGGGAAGGTCTTAATATCAGACAGAGATCAATAGCAAATATTTTCCCAAATTTTTAAATCAAAGTACTGAAAACACTGCTGTCTTTTACGGCTGAAGTCATACTTATTACACGAGATCAGAGAGAAAAACAACTCCAGAGATACTGCTATTTATATTCTAAACAGTCTATACTAAATAATCTTTATAACATTATTTCAAAATTTTCTTTTCCTTATCTGTCTCAAGAATATATTCTACTCTCTGAAATATTATTTGAGGAAAAACTGTGGTGATTGCCTTTTAAAAGCATTTTCAACAATCAAATATTACCATCATTGGAACAAATATCCAAGGCAGATTACTGTATGGTCCCATCAGTTACTTAAATTTTAGCTGCCTTCCTAGATGTACAAACTTAACCTGAAAAGCAAGTGGATCTATACTCTGTGACTGGTTTTACTAAGATAATATAGTTTGTTACTATTATTAGTAATACAAATTATATTTGCTAAAAAGAGAATGGATACAATGCCAAAGACGTGGAGAAATAAGATACAACCAAGCTATAATTTATGTAATTACTTGCACCAGGTTTGACTTTGTAGCTTGTTTATAAGATGCAGTTAATGAGATATGGTAATACTAAATAATGCTGACTGACATGTAAGAATTATCATCGAAAAGGTAAACGAGTTTTGTTCTTTTCTTCCTCTTATACAAGTAACTAATATTTGACATGTAACCAAGAGTCAGCGCTAAATGCATATAATAAAACAATATACGACATTAATGGAATGTTTGGATGTCCTGGACATTCATACCACAGTCTATATCTAAAGAAATATATCTATATCTAAATCAAAATGTATGTCTACCATCACATAAACTTTGCCATTATGCAGATAAAAATTACGTCTGATACTGTTCAACCCTAACACTGTCAAGCACTTAATATTTCATGCAGTAAAAAAGGGCTGATTGGTTGTTTTTCAATGGCATGTTCAATTATTGGAAATGTCTTGCTGAGGATATGGGAGATTAGTGCTTTTCCCACAAGGATACTCCGAAGCAGCTGACATGGACTAACTTTGGTGGGTACTGAACCAGAATTGCTTGGAATCCAAGTCTAATGCTCTGCCAACTGAGGTACCACTGCCCCCTCCTTATGAAATAAACAAATTCCTATGCCTACAACACAGACAAAGCAAGAACTGCAATATTAATGGAAAGATGGTAAGATGGTTCTTAACAGCACTTTCAGCTCTTTATTTATGGAAAGTATATATACAAAAAAAACCGTTATAATGGACATTATTATACTAAACACACCTGTTATAATCTATCAAAACAAATAATGTAGTACAAAAAGGCACGATGTTTAACAAAGTATAATTATATATTTTCCTCCTATTGTATGCCATAATTTGGCTTGAGGTTTTTGTAGAATCTGTTTAAAAAAATATTTGTGAAAATAATTAGCAATCATACCTTACCACATCAATATATAATATCAAAACATGTATGCAAAATAATGTAAACCAATTAAAATGTGTATACCAAGCAAATGGAAAGGATCATTACTCTGAAGAACTTTAAAAGTGGATAATGTCATAATAGGTTGAATGGCATTAGATGTTCATGCATTTTATCTCTGTTTGGTGAAAAAATGATTTCCTGAAACTCCACAAAATCTCCTGCATGCCTAAACTTCTTTAAAGGCAAGTATGGCATTGTGAAATGAGCAAAACCTGTGGCAAATTACATCTGAACGAAAAAATGTTACACATAAAGAGTACAAAACAAATAAGACCATAATTGTTATTTTCTTTTCATTACTTTCTAAAATGATTTTACAGTCATAAATACTAGTGACTAGTGTAACTGCTTTAGTACTTTTCTTTTTCACTGCTGCATCTAATCTACATTATGTGTTTTTTTTTAAAAATATTTAAGTAAACAACATGTGGCTTTATATGTTTACAAAACTCAGTTCTGTGGCAGAGTAATTGAGCAACTTTCTAAATGAAGTCATCTTTCATCTTTCTTGTTTCCCCCCTTCCTGAGTCCTAAAGCATTATCTATGCCTTCAGTGATCAAAGATGGTGATACTGAAAAGTTTTTCAATTTCTTTATCCTTCTTTCCTTTTTTTTCTTCAAAGTAACTTTAAGGCAACTCTTTCTCTTAGATCATTAGAGAAAACCAAGATTATGACAATCCTAATTAGATGCGCAATATACAAATAAGATAATTATATAAAAGTCCTAGAATGCTAATAAGGATTGCTAGGATATGAAGGACTCGGACTCATCAGCATAGTCCTTCTTCTTCTCCACTTTGGCAGAATAGGTTAACTGGTCCTCTGGTCTTGTTCTCTTGAAGAACCCAAGCTGAAATAGTGAGAAGGTGTTGATTCACTGACAACAGTATTACTCAATGTTTTTTAAATCACAAAACAGAAATGGAAAAATAAAAGAAAATAGTCAAGTCAAGGATGAATTAGCAGATAGAGAAAAAAAGGAAGAAGAATAATCAGATGGAAGAATAAAGGTAACATTATATCCCTCTTCCACACAAGTGGCAGGGTATAAATAATAACATTCATGGGTTTTGGTGGGGTTGGTTGGTTGGGATGGGGGAGGGACTGACACAGTATGGTTTGAAACCTGCCAAAATAATAACATTATAAATTCCTATGCCTGTGTGGGATTTTTCACTGGTTTTTTTTTTTACTATTTGAATTATGTTAAGAAAAAGCAAACCATTTTTTCAGAATAGATTGGAAATTTACAGCAATAAAGTTTTGCTTGTTGTACTGCATTCTTAATGGAGACAACTGAGAGGGGTAAAGGAGAGAGAGAGTGAGAAAGAAAGACTCACCTTCCACAAGAGGAAAACTAGAACAATCAGAAGTACTAAACCACCTAATATTGCAACCACAATAATCCACCATGCAACTTCTCTTTTCTCAGCAATTTTTATACCAGGTATAGCCTCTGTTGTGGCCTGAAAAAGGAAAGAGAAGCATTCACATTACGGCAAAGTTCAAACTAGAAATGACGTACAATCACCCCACCACCACCACCCCGTTTCAAGCTGATGTAAAGACACCTATAAAACTGCAACATGTTAGAGCACTCAAATTTTGTACTACTTAATCTTAAATCACTACAATGCAGCATTATCAAATTATTATATACTGACATAATGACGTGCTGTCATTTGTTATTCTTAAATATATCCTAAAGAGTTATTTCTACAAAATAATAAATTCTGCTACTGTTATTATAACTGGAATAATGACAGTAATGAAAGCAAAAGGCATGTGTCAAGTGTAGTTGCATTCCAACTTCCATCATCAAATTAGCACGTTTCCACTTTGTTATTAATTTTAAGTCACTTGTATACATGTATGATGCTCTAAATTTAACATAAGTCCACTTCAAGCGATTGATGTCTGTGTAGATTTTATCATGAATCTTTTCCATTTGTTGCATTCTGTACATTGGATTTGTTCTCTGCATCTGTGGTTATTTCTAAAGAGGTGTTAGGTGCCTCCTGAATGGTCGTTTGACATGCATCTTCAGCAGTGACAGGCTCTTGGGTGGTTGTTTGGGTTGCAGAACTATGTGCCCAACTCCAATAAATAGTGCTGTGCTGGGGAGTCAGGGGAGCTTCCTGGCAAGCTTGTAACATTTTGCAAGTGTGCTATTAATCTCTCCATCTCGGTAAAGCTGGGTGAACTTGAATCATTATGTTCATGGCAAAGATACACCAACAGTTGCATACGCATATGATAATCATATGCTCCATTCACTTCAGCATCGCATTGCCCAATCAAATTTCCCTTTACAAAGTTTTACTCAAACAATTTTTACCAAGCTCTTTTAAGGCTTCTACTGGTGTCGGACTTTATTATCACCGCACGTTTTTGCAATATAGTTACTTTCGGTCATTTTTATCCCCTTTGGATTTTTGCAGTGTTAGGAAAATTCCAACCTGGGGGGTTTTTTCCACGTAATAAAATGTGTTCCTTGCTATGTAATCTTCCACACAATGAATGAAATCCATGAATAAAAAATTCTCCGAACTAAATTTCCGTCTTTCTCTTGAAATGTTTAGTCAATGTAACTGACTGTTTAATATAACAAACAGCCAACTCATTGATAAATGATGCCAAGTAGTGTGAAAAACATTATATGAGTATCTCAGTAAGACTGATGTTCTCCGGACTCTTAGGAATCAATGATAAATCTGTTCTTCTATCCTTTTATTCTTTTTAAAAAATGGGCACTGAAACCATCTCCAATTTTCTGGGGAAACTCCATCCGACCAAATTTAAAACAAAAATACTTTTCAACATGTTTTAATCTGGTGTCATGGACGGAATATCACTCAACTTAATTGTCTCTGACCCACATGCCAAGTTTGTTTCAATCTATAAATAGTTTTGAAAAGCTAAACAAGGAAGTTATTAACCTGGCATCATTCAAGGTATTCTTCAGATGGACATGGTTTGATTAAAATCCATTCATACTTTTTAGTATTATCATGCTCAGTAAACAAAAATGCAACCAACAACCCGGATTGACTTCATGGTCAATTATGCTTGACATTAAAACTCCTTCAAAATGTGTCTATATGCTGGTGGTCATATCTGCACTCTTTCATTCAGATAAAAATAACATTCTTCAAAATGTTGATTATTGAAAACCTGGTATCATCATTTGTGTTAGAGGATTAGTGATACAATTTTGAGATGACCACTCTAGTGTCATGTTGGAGGTCAGACAATAACCAAAACAAGTTACATTCTACTATAGAGTTTCTGTGAAAATCCCATGATGGTACAATCCATCCATTCAGGAGACGTCTGAAGATTTTCCAATGACCATCAAGGCAGCCATTCTGGTGGTTTGGTAGGTATGATTGACATAAAGGAACAGCTTTACATAACACTAAACAGTGTGTGTTTGTGTGTGGGGGGTGTTTTGGAATTTATAACCTAGTTTTTAAAACATTTTTAGTCATATCACTATGATGTCTGCTGTGTGGCAGTTTAAAGTGATGTCTAGCACCAGGGCATCATGCTACAGACATGTAGCATAATGTTCCACCCAGGTCGACCAGTCCTTACACTAACCTCTTAATGCTGAGCGCCAAGCAAGACAGCTGCTAATACTATTTTTATAAGTCTTTGATACAATTTGGCCAGGGTTCAAACCCACGACCTCCTGCATCCAAGGTGGATGCTCTAACCACTTAGGCCACTGAAGCGGTTGACTAAGCAGAAGAGGTTTTTTATTTTAGAAGCAAGAGTACCATGAACAACAAATTATACACATGCCCAATGTTTAATAATCCTCTATGTCGATAACCAAATTTTTTTCTGTGAAAACAATTGTTCTTCCATTCAGAGTAACCTTGACCTTTTGACCCCAAAATCAATAGCCTTTATTCTTTACCCTAAGTACAAGTCAACTAGACCATGAGATGAATGTGTGTGTAACGTTTCATGGCTATCCTCCAAATAGTTTAGGAGAAATAGCAATAACAAACTTGTGCTAATTAACAGATTTATGACAGACGCCAAATAACAGACAACAGAATGTCCCCATAAGATCTTCTGGTCTATAACCTGTAAAGCTGAAAACAAACAAACTATGTTGGTAAGCCATCCATTCAGGAATAAGAACTAAATCAAGATTTTTCTATATGGGAGGTCATATTAGCATCAATTTCATTTAAGACCCACTACATACAATGAAAAGTGTTGAGTGAAAACCCCTTGTTGATACAACCAAAGAATCAGTAATAACAAGATTTTCCTGGTCATCATGATGAAGCAACAATTTCATTGATGACCAACTGGAATTAAATTCTTTAGTGAAACCCCATGTTTATATGACCATCTGTGCAGGAGAAGTACCCACAACAAGACAATAAAATGGCAACCATGGGAGCCATATTTGAAGATCTAATTGGAATTTAAGACCAATTACACCTCATAAGAAGTAATTTAGTAAAAAAACCATGTTGCCATGGCCATCTTCAAGAAGAAATGATTTTGGCTCTCATGCTGGTCATCACACTGACACTTTTAAGTTTAGTACCAACATGACATCGTAAGAAGTCATATAATGACAAGCCCATGTTGACCTGACCACAATTCAGGAGTAACAATAGGGTTTTCAACATGGTCACTGTGGTGTCATGCTGGATGTTAGATTGGCACAGTTTTCTTCTAGGCCCAGTCTGACATCATATGGAGCCATTTATTAAAAACCCCATGTCGTTATGATTATCCATTCAGGAGAAGTACCAATACCAAGATGGCCTCTGTGGTGGCTGTAAGTTATGTTCAAGGGATGCTATTTTATTTATGACAAGCTAGAACTGAGATCAAACTGAACACCAATGTTTCATGACTTTCCTCCATGCAGTTCTGGACAAGTAGCGATAGTAAACAACAGAAGACAGATGCAAACCCACTACATAAGTTCTTCTGGACTCAGACCAGTACATCTTCGCTAACCAAGGTTCTGATATGATACCCTATCTACACCTTGGCATATTGAGCAGATATTAGTGCTTTATCCTAGTGACATCTATTGGATTTCACGAGTTGCCTCCCTTAGTATGTAATGCTGACTAATCAGAAGTGTGTAACAGCATGTACATCGGCCAGAAATGGTGGAGGCAATCGACTTAAAATGATACTTTGTAAGTTTAACATCAAAAGTATGACTACATACCAGATGGAAGCCATTGTAGGTGTATCTGAGTGCAAAGTGTAAAAACATGGACCATCAGTGGAAAATTGCTTATTTATCAGCCCATTCAAGTTGTGTGCTCCTCTTGTCTTGATCATGTAGGAACAGTGTTCAAATTTCAACAACTTAAGTTTGATTGGATGTGGTGGCTTGCCACCGCATCCAATAAAATTCACAGACCTGAAGCACAGGACTGTCTGCTTGATACGCCATGGTGTAGATAGGGTTATCACATTGGAAACTTGGCTAGCAAAGATGAAACCAGTAGAGCTAATAGCAACAAGCAAATGGTTAAAAGTACTTACATATCCTATGTCATTTGCTGTACTTTGCTCAATGTTGAGAGATTTATCTAGGAATATTCTAGCATATGATTCTATGTACACTTTGCTGACGTCTTTGAAATCCTGAAATGACATGAAAAATGATTGTATTCTTTGCCTGAAAAAGCATTCAAAATTAGACGGCGAAACAAAATAATTTCATGATGAAGAAAAATGAAGAATATTGTGGTTACACTTAAATTAGATTTAAATTCTTATGTTTATGAAACATACATACATACATACAGAGATATATATATATATATATATATATATATATATATATATATAAAATGAACAAAGAAAATAAAATATATGTAAAGTAATTATGGGGTTTTTTTTCTTTTTAATCCCAGTAGAATTTCAACCTGAAAACTGCCCTCCTACACAGACTTGTTATGAAAGACTGTCTTTTGAGACCACATTTGTTGGCAGATGGGGTGGTCTCTCAAGACGTGTGCCCTCTCAAGACAGGTTTTACTGTACTACTTATTCATCATTTTCTCCATGAAGCTGAAAGAAATCTTTGTGTGTTCTTTTATTTGTTTTTTGTTTCTGAATGGTTTGAAAGTAAAGTGACACATTTTTTATTAGTCATTATCTTAATAACAAAATCTGCATTGGACTGCTATCTGAAAAAATGGTAACATGGATTTGTCAAATGTATGAGGGTGAACTTACTTCCAAGAATGTGCTGTCCCATAATCTAGCTCGCAGAGTTACTTGGGTGTACTGACCCTTTTTCAGCTGTCCTATTTCACAGTGAATCTGGTGACACTTAGCACGACCACCTGTACAGTCCTTGAAAGAGTACCAAAAACAAAATTTTATTGTAGTAAAGCTCCATATATTATTTAACATAATATGATACTTATTGATTAGTTGCATCCATTATTTCATTTTATTTTTGCCCATTTGTAACAAAACGACATCACTGCTGATTGAGTGCTTAGATTCAATATTGCCTTCACGAACCTGTGTTATCAATACTTCTCTCTCATCAGCAGAATTCCCATTATTTTTCAAAACTGCCACTGTAAAGCTTCTGTTGAAGAAACTGATGTGTGATCATAACAATATAAAGAACTACCACCCTGTTTTCTAACCTCTCATTCATGTATCCCAAATTGAATCTCACTTGAATTCAAAGTCTTTTTAGCAATGCACAGCCTGCATATTGCCGTAGCCATAGTACTGAAACTACCCTTCTGATAGTAGTTAACGACCTTCTTTCTTCTTTCTCTCTCTCCGGACTTGTCTTCAGCATTTGACAAAATAGACCATGATATATTACTTCACTGTCTCCAGCATGTACTTGGTATTCACAACATAGCCTTACTATGGTTCAAGTCCTACTTATTCAAAAGGACACAAATTGTGTCCCTGTAATGGAAAAGATTCCTGCCTAGTTGATGTATGTTTTGGTGTTCCACAAGGCTCTGTCTTTGGCCCTGTTCTCTTCCTTCTATGCACTCAGCCACTCTCAAGTGTCATAGATCAACATCCGATGTCTCACCAATATATGCTGATGACACTCAAATATACAAATCTAGCTGCCCGACTTAAGTTGATGCTACCATCTAAGGCGTAGTGAGGTGTATTTCCGATGTGAAGTCATGGATGACCTGAAACAAGCTTCAGATGAATGATGATAAAACTGAAGCCATCTTGATCACCATGCAAGACTTTCTCATTCACATCCTTTACCTCAAACAATAAGTATCAGCAATACCAACATTAAATTCACAGTCTGTATGAAACCTGGGTGTCACTCTTGACAGTACTCTCTCATTATACCAACATGTAATGAACATATGCAAGGCTGCATATCTGGAGCTGAGATGCATCATGGATGACCTGAAACAAGCTTCAGATGAATGATGATAAAACTGAAGCCATCTTGATCACCATGCAAGACTTTCTCATTCACATCCTTTACCTCAAACAATAAGTATCAGCAATACCAACATTAAATTCACAGTCTGTATGAAACCTGGGTGTCACTCTTGACAGTACTCTCTCATTATACCAACATGTAATGAACATATGCAAGCTGCATATCTGGAGCGAATGCATCAGGATCCACAAACAAGCTTCAGCTGAATGATGATAAAACTTGTGCGTCTTGCATCAAGCTTTCTATTGTAATCCTTTCCTCTGGTCTATCTCAGAGCAATAGAATATGCTATTAACCTTCACGGACTACAGATCTGATCCAGAATCAAACGCAAAAGTTCACCATGCTACATTTTGTTGACTGGCTCCAGTCCAATATACCTATCTGATATCAACAATGTGCACACCCTATCTAGAAACTTGCGCTCCTCTTCTGACACTCATATTCTCATTATTCCCAATATTAAAATAAAGTTATACAGGACATTCTTTTGCATACCAAGGCCCAGCTATAGGGAACGAATTGCCCGTTGATCTCTGACACAAGGCCAATGTGATCTCATTCAAGAGTGCTCTTAAAACACACCTATTTCTACTACAAAAACAGACTTAAAAGACTTCATGTTTACTTCCTTAATTATTGTCAGCATGGGTCTGTGCAGTTTGAGGTTTGACTCACCTTATAAGTGAGTATATACGGTATCTGCTCTTCACTTTTTTTTGTCACTATGCTTATAATAACAAATTAAGATAAATCTGTCAATCAAATACATTCAACTTAACCACTATCAAAGCTAAGATTACCATGCCAATTTGCTGAGAACTTTCCACAAAATTAAGGTCTATGCTGAGAAATTATTACTGGGTACTGAACAAATGTATTTACAGCAAGGGCTTCACAACACTGGATTTACTGTAAGAAAAATAATAAATCTGAAACAACCTGGTTTGGTAAATCTAACAGGATGAAAACTGTCTAATGTCTCACCATATTGGCCAAAGCAGTCTTTAACATTGATGCCTGCCCAGTCGTCAAAAACCAGCAATTTTTGGAGCAGACCGATCACGTTTTTAAAGGATTTTGCTATTTGTTTTAATAGTTTCTGGCCTGAAGTCAAACTGATACTGAACATTATTTTGTGAACATTGGGCCAAGGTTTCAGAAAATTTTGGACTCCATGTGCAATTACCTGATGATCTTGTACTTGGCATGTGATATGATTGGTCGACAGTCTATAGGAATTAATTAACAGCAAATGACATACAATCTGATTACTGGTTCTATTATATTTTGTCTATTCTCTGATAGCAAACTCTTGGTAATAAGTTATACTGTGTCTTTCAGATAATAATGATACAAAATACATACACAGAATAATTTCAGACTTTAAAACCTGTCACGGTTTATATGTATATATTTATATTGATACTTACAATTTTCACACTGTTTTTCTCTCTGGCCTCTCCCACTCTTGGCGTTTGTTCGTTACTTGTACCCGAGTCACTCTGGACATCCGATTCTGCTTCACTTTGCCGTCGCTTTCTACCAACACTACCACTTTTACTGTCATTTCCAGCAATTGTGTAAGAAACCTGCTCCTGAAATCACAGCAGAAGCTGATACTGCACACTGTATATGTTACCATGTATACAGCATGAAGGAGACAAATTCCTAACAAAACCAAATGATTTGTAAAGTGTTATTTTTATTGAACTGCACAGCAAACAAATTATGAGAGTTCTTGACATCTTGAGTTAAAAAGTGACAAATTTTGTGGTCAAATATGTATATACAGTGAAACCACTCAAGACTCAAAACCAATTGAATGACCTCTTACCTGGCATCTGGCAGCTACCTGGACATGTTTTGAATAAGTTTCAGTTTTATGGGGTGGGCTTCAATTTAGTGTAACTCATAGAGACTGATGTTCTACTGGCTTTAAAGAATTTCTAGGAAATCAAGATAAGACTGTTTCTTCTTTATAACTACAGAGTGTTGAAGCCATCTCTGATGGTTTGGAGCAAATAACAAGATTTTCAAATTAGCTGCTGTGGCAGCCATATTAGATGTAAGTAGGCGACCATTTTCATTTAAGACAAACTAGACATCATTAGAAGTTCTTTGATGTGAGTATGACCATCAATTCAGGAGAAGCAGCTAAAACAAGATCCTGTAGATGGCTGCCATGATGTCAGATCAACAACACTTTCACTTAGAACCAACTAAATAGCGAAAGAATTTTTTTTTTTAAAACCCCATGTTGATATGGCCATGAATCTAGGAAGAGTACCAATAACAAGATTTTCAGCCATTTTGGATATTTAAGCAGGACTATTTTCATTCAGGACCAACCATAAATCATAAGAAGTCACTTTTTTGTGAGAATCCATGTCAATATGACTTTTAGGAGAAGACGTAACAAGATTTTCAAGATGGCTGACATACTGGAAATTAGATTTAGGACCATGCACAACATAATATTAAGTATTTTAGTGTAAACCCTATATCAATATGACCATTCTGTTCTAGAGTAGCTATAACAAGATCTATACAATGTCTGTTGTCAATGCCATAGTGGATGTTGGAGCACCACCATTTTCATTTAGGAACAGCTAGACCTTGAGATGAATATGTGTGTAAAGTTTCATACCAAGCTTTAGGAGCACATAATAACAAACTTGTGTTAATAGACAGATGGATGCCAGATGAACGACAGATCATGACTAAAAATGAAAAATGGGACAGAAAATTTGTTTCGGTTTCAGAATAGAGGGGTTTTTGTTTGCTGCATATTGCATAAGTTGAAATTAAAGGAAATATTTGAACCAGAAAAATGTTTTCCTTTGTTCAGTCTCGAGAGGTTTTGCTGTATTTCATCTTAAGTCTGAACAGGTCCTTAACTGCTGCCCTTCAGATATTAGGGTTATATGGGTGAAAGATTACTGTATGAAATGATCAAAGATTACTGAACCAAATGATGAAAGACTACTGTACTAAATAATCAGAGACTACTGTAACAAATGATGAAAGAATACTGTACTAAATGATGATAGATTACTGTGCTAAATGATGAAAGGCTACTGTATGAAAGAGTGTGCTAAATGATGAAAGACTTCTGTACAAAATGATGAAAGACCACTGTACTAAATGATGAAAGACTACAGTACCAATAATGAAAGACTACTGTACCAAAATGATGAGACTACTATACCAAATGATGAAAGACTACTGTACTAAATAATCAAAGACTACTGTACCAAATGATCAAAGACTACTGTATCAGATGACCAAAGACTACTGTACCAAATGATCAAACATTGCTGTACCAAATGATGAAAGACTAATGCACTAGATAATCAAAGACTACTGTATTAAATGATGAAAGACTGCTGTACCAAATGATGAAAGACTACTGTACCAAATGATGAAAGACTACTATACCAAACGATCAAAGACTACTGTACTAAATAATCAAAGACTACTGTACCAAATGATCAAAGACTACTGTATCAGATGACCAAAGACTACTGTACCAAATGATCAAACATTGCTGTACCAAATGATGAAAGACTAATGCACTAGATAATCAAAGACTACTGTATTAAATGATGAAAGACTGCTGTACCAAATGATGAAAGACTACTGTACCAAATGACCAAAGACTACTGTACTAAATGATCAAAGACTATTATATTAAAGGATCAAATACAACTGTACCAAATGATGAAAGACTACTGTATCAAATGATCTAAGACTACTAAAGGATCAAAGACTACTGTACCAAATGATGAAAGACTACTATACCAAATGATGAAAAACTACTATACCAAATGATGAAAGACTACTGTACTAAATAATCAAAGACTACTGTACTAAATGATGAAAGACTACTATCAAAGATTACTGTACTAAATGATCAAAGACTACTATACCAAATGATGAAAGACTACTGTATCAAATGATCTAAGACTACTAAAGGATCAAAGACTACTGTACCAAATGATGAAAGACTACTATACCAAATGATGAAAAACTACTATACCAAATGATGAAAGACTACTGTACTAAATAATCAAAGACTACTGTACTAAATGATGAAAGACTACTATCAAAGATTACTGTACTAAATGATCAAAGACTACTATACCAAATGATGAAAGACCACTGTACCAAATGATCAAAGACTACTGTACTAAATGATCAAAGACTACTATACCAAATGATGAAAGACTACTGTACCAAATGATGAAAGACTACTGTACTAAATAATCAAAGACTACTATACTAAACGATCAAAGACTACTATACTAAATGATGAAAGACTACTATACCAAATGATGAAAGACTACTATACCAAATGATCAAAGACTACTGTACTAAATGATCAAAGACTACTATACCAAATGATGAAAGACTACTATACTAAATGATGAAAGACTACTATACCAAATGATCAAAGACTACTGTACCAAATGATGAAAGACTACTGCACTAAATGATCAAAGACTACTATACCAAATGATGAAATACTACTGTACCAAATGATGAAAGACTACTGTACTAAATGATCAAAGACTACTATACTAAATGATCAAAGACTACTATACCAAATGATGAAAGACTCCTGTACTAAATGATGAAAGACTACTATACTAAATGATGAAAGACTACTATACCAAATGATCAAATACTACTGTACCAAATGATGAAAGACTACTATACTAAATGATCAAAGACTACTGCACTAAATGATGAAAGACTACTATACCAAATGATGAAAGGCTACTGTACCAAATGATGAAAGACTACTGTACTAAATAATCAAAGACTACTATACCAAATGATGAAAGACTACTATACTAAATGATGAAAGACTACTATACCAAATGATGAAAGACTACTGTACTAAATGATCAAAGACTACTATACCAAATGATCAAATACTACTATACCAAATGATGAAAGACTACTATACTAAATGATCAAAGACTACTGTACTAAATGATCAAAGACTACTATACCAAATGATGAAAGACTACTATACTAAATGATGAAAGACTACTATACTAAATGATGAAAGACTACTGTACTAAATGATCAAAGACTACTATGCCAAATGATGAAAGACCACTGTACCAAATGATCAAAGACTACTGTACCAAATGATCAAAGACTACTATACCAAATGATGAAAGACTACTGTACTAAATAATCAAAGATTACTATACTAAACGATCAAAGACTACTATACTAAACGATGAAAGACTACTATACCAAATGATGAAAGACTACTATACCAAATGATCAAAGACTACTGTACTAAATGATCAAAGACTACTATACCAAATGATGAAAGACTACTATACTAAATGATGAAAGACTACTATAC
>JAECUM010026898.1:0-15161 GCA_016617855.1 Megalonaias nervosa | reverse complement strand
CGTGCTGTGGCTAAGACCGACTTTGAGAAAAACTTTTTTAAGTTAATGAATAACTCAGTTTTTGGAAAGACAATGGAAAACATTAGAAAAAGAGTTTCTATCGAAATTGTTAATGATATAAATCGAAGAAATAAATTAGTTAACGATGACGGTTTTGTCAGCATGAAAATATTTAATGAAAATCTTGCTGCAATACGACGAAAGACAAATTTAAAGTTAAATAAACCGATTTATGTTGGTGCAGCTGTACTTGATATATCAAAGTAGCTAATGTACGACTTTCATTATAATTTTACTAAAAAGCAGTGGCCAGATTCAGAGTTGCTATTTACTGATACAGATTCGCTAGTTTATAATATAAAATGCGAAGATGTCTATGAGGATATTTACAAGCGCCGTGACCTATTTGATTTATCAGATTATCCGACTAGTAGTGGATTTAATGATAATACGAATAAAAAAGTTATTGGTAAATTTAAGGAAGAATTTGTGTTTGTGCCGGTGAGAGAGTTTGTTGGATTAAGGAGCAAGATGTACGCTGTGATATTAGATGATGAGAAACTTACAAAGAAAGCAAAAGGTATCCCTCGCGGATATGGGAAAAAGATGATGCATTTTGACGATTTTAAAGCAGCGCTAAACAATAATGTCAGTTATATTAAGACAAATGTTATTAGATCAATTCATCACAAACTTGAAACTGATACGATTTTTAAACGTGGACTAAGTAGATTTGATGATAAAAGATGTTGTACAGACGGAATTAATACTTTAGCGCTGGGTCATTATAGAAGGGAGATAATACCGTTCCAGCTTGTTTAAAAATCGTATCTGGATTGTCGAACATAAGATTAGTACGAATGCACTTTATGTCGGTATTGATTTTCAGACTATCTGTAATAAAGCGCTGCTTGTGATTTCCGGGTTTATTAGTGAATTCGTTTTGTCTGTTAAGTGATTTCCAGGTGTATTAGTCTGTCTGTCTGTTTCTAAAACAGAATTCCATGAATCTTCACAGGCTTGGTAAAAAACCCACCTATTGATTTTCAGACCACGTAAAGGATGACAGTGACTATGAAAATGTCTTTGTCTATAATGTAAACAGCCCTGTCGTTTTTTCTGTATAAATACACAGCCGCTTCGTTTTTCTGTACAATATATTTTAGATTTCGCGATTAAACACACACACACACACACACACACACACACACACTATATATATATATATATATATATATATATATATATATATATATATATATATATATATATATATATATATTTTCAGAATCGTTCACACAGGTAACTGGTAAGTATACAGTAATTTCTCCAACATATACATGTAACCGAATCTCATAGCTTAGTGGAGGAATACTGGATTCTCGTACTGAAGGTCTGTGGTTCGATTCCCATCACTGGCATATGTCGGTGGGTATGGTCCTGGGCTACCAAAAAATTTTTAAAAGATTGGGGGCACCGCTCCAAGGTTTCATGTAATCCTCATCACGTTGAACAACGTGGCGAGTGCGTTTTGCACTTACCCCGGGGTTTAATTTGGTGGGGGTTATATGAAACCGCAATGCCTAGACAGTCCTCTGAATCTCTAAAGTTTCGTTTCGTTTAGTGATTCGCTGGGGGATGTGTCTATGCAAGCCCCCTAAAATAACCAGTAGCATGCGTGAGCTCTCTACCTCACTGAAGAGTACCCCATAAAGAAACATTCAGAAAGAATGTTGCCAAAAAGAAAACTTTGTGGGGTGCCAATAACGGTCATAAGAAAGACATCAAAAGTTCCCCCAAAGGAACCACAGGCAATGAAGGGGCCAGTGACGGCTTACGATGCTACTGATTATTTTTGGTATTTTTTTTACCGCAGTATGTATTTTTATTAGAGATATAACTTTTGGTTTAGGATACTCCTCTCCAAAGTCTTATTTTTGAGCTGAAAATTACTCCTTAATAAAATTATAAAATAAGTTTGGTTCCGCCTCTTAGTTTACTGAAAATTTGGATGAGGGTGGTTTTTTGAGGAGAGGGTGGTGAAATCGGAATATATTTATTTTGATGGGGTGGGTGTCTCTGGTCTAGAATCTGCACTTGGTTGAGGATTTCCCCCGCCTCTTAGTTTACTGAAAAAAAATTATGTGACATAAAATATTTTTTGTCTTATTTAGAGCTGAAAATGACTTTTTAAAAAGATTATAAAATAGAAAGTTTTATAGAAGAATTCTCGGTTTGGTTTAGGATCCGCCTTATTTTGAGCTGAAAATGACTACTTAATAAAATTACAAAATAGAAAGTTTTATAGGGGAATTCTCGGTTTGGTTTAGGATCCGCCTATTAGTCTACTACTCCATATAGTCATGTCATAGTGTACGTCTACACTTGCA
Source organism: Megalonaias nervosa (assembly GCA_016617855.1). Lineage (NCBI taxonomy): Eukaryota > Metazoa > Mollusca > Bivalvia > Unionida > Unionidae > Megalonaias > Megalonaias nervosa. The sequence goes on along the minus strand of JAECUM010026898.1, from coordinate 12,771 downwards.
TTATAAATCTTAATATAACAGCGAATACTTTCGTACAAACGTGGAGATATATTAAACTTCCTTTCCGACCAAATTTATAATGCCCTTCGAAGTTTATCCATTTTTAATGTCACAAAGCGTTATAAGATAACAACAATGTATCATTACAAATGGACCACCCACCCACCCGTCACAAAATCAAATACATAATCCATTTCACAAGACTGCATTGTCCACACAATTTACAGTACTGTTTTGATAACTGCGCCGTCAAAGTACATATCTAGCCAACAATAGTATTAATATGAAACAACTGCATTTTATCTACAAAGATCTGAATATTTCATCGATCATGACAGAAGAACCTCACAGGAAATAATACAACAATTACAGATAAACGCCTGTATTCAAAGTCCATTTTAAGAATGAAAACGATAATTTTTATTACAGTACAGAATGTATATGTGCCGTCTTTGCCAGTATTTGCAGTGTTAGTAGGGCCGAATGTCTTGGAGGAATAAGTGTTCGATAATATTGTCGAACTGAGACCTTAACACGGAACTTATACGCTGAATTAGAAAGGCCTTTAATTCTATTACAGACCTCTCTAATTCTATTACAGACCTACCTACTTCTATTACAGACCTCTCTAATTCTATTACAGACCTCTTTAATTCTATTACAGACCTATCTAATTCTATTACAGACCTACCTACTTCTATTACATACCTCTCTAATTCTATTACAGACCTACCTACTTCTATTACAGACCTCTCTAATTCTATTACAGACCTCTTTAATTCTATTACAGACCTATCTAATTCTATTACAGACCTACCTACTTCTATTACATACCTCTCTAATTCTATTACAGACCTACCTACTTCTATTACAGACCTCTCTAATTCTATTACAGACCTCTCTAATTCGATTACAGACCTCTCTAATTCTATTACAGACCTCTCTAATTCTATTACAGACCTACCTACTTCTATTACAGACCTCTCTAATTCTATTACAGACCTCTTTAATTCTATTACAGACCTATCTAATTCTATTACAGACCTCTCTAATTCTGTTACAGAGCTCTTTAAGTCTATTATAGAAGTCTGCAGTTCAGTTATTGAGGTCTACAAATGAGACAAAATATCGAGGTCTCTTTTGAATTAAAGAGGTCTATAACTGATGTATAGAGCGTTCCAATTAAATTGGAAAATCGAATCAGACACCTCTCTAAATAAATTGTTCTGTATTGAATTGAATACATATAAAAGCGGTCGCCCATATAAATGGATATGGGTGATTACGATCGAAGTCATTACATTGGGAAATCAAGACATTTGTTAGAGGGTTGAACTGACAATTTACACAAAATCAGCTGAAGAACACAAGCCAAGAGGTATGACTATTTATGACCCTTTTTACTATCGTTTGGTTTGGTTTTGGGGTTGTAACGCATACATGGCGGCCAGTAAAGAGACGGTTCTAACAAAACTTATTATCATGAATTTTCTTTGCTCTATAGGTCACTGGGAAATTTATATTAACATTTTAAATACTATTTGCGACATTACTGTGGTTACTTCATCTTAGAAGCATTTTCTAGTTTCAAGTTACGTCACCAGCGAAACCATATCAAAGGGAGATAACTACTATATGGTATAATGTTTTACCTACATTTTTTTTTGTTGGTTGCCTCCTTTTAAAATTTACCCGACAGGCATGTGAATCTACGTTCAATTAAAATTTAATAAGACCATGCAGTTTATTATTATTAGTAGTAATACAAACTATATTTAGAAAAAGAGAATGGACACTATGTCATAAACATGGATTTTAATTTATTACAAACACGAAATTAATCTCAGAAGCAATGGATCTATCATGTTCGTACGGCCTTTTAGTTTAAGTTGTTTTAACCCTTCACCGAATGTTACTTTGCCCTAACGTTCGAACCGACTTTTCCCATATTCTCACTAAACTTTGTAACATGTCCATCTAATTGTGCCTTTAAAAAAAAAAATGTACCCGTAACTTTCCAACTGTTCTAACAACACAGCTGTTTTGGTTGCACGTTGTTCGCGCCGTCTCGTTTTTTTTTAACTCTTACAACAATTTTGTCTCGTTTCATTTGTGTAAACCCACCCCAATTCTCTTTTCTCAAGTGTAATGAATAATCTTTCATTGCATGTCTGAGTTCTCCACTTCTACGTTTCTGTTATATCATGAATTATGATCTGAGCTTTTCTTGCCTATTAATTGAACATCTTTGTATTTACCGTTTGCACGTTTCCTTTGGCAATTTTATCAGTTGCCTTTGAACAATTGTTCTATCAAAGGAATATCCTGGTTGTGTACTATTTTGTAGATGGTTTTGTGCTGTGCTTTCAACAGGCATTAATTTCTGTTCTCAAAGTTTATTTAATCCGGAAAGTCGTCTGTTGTGGTCGAAGTTAAGTTCTAGATATCAGTGTACAAAATCCTCAGCTTTTAATTTGTAAATAAAACTGATCCTCTGACTTCTTTCTCTATTGCACTAGATGCTGCAAGTTTTCTTTTGCCACCATATTTTTGGTGATCTCCATTTCAGAAGACCTTCTTTCCAGGATGCTCTTTACGAGGTTTGTTTTTGAAACTGCTCAAATTATTTCTTGGTCTAAGAATCTGAAAAAAGCAATTGTTGACAGACAAGGAATTAGACAGAATAGATTCAGGACCCTAGCCTGGATTTGTGGACAAATGGCTAAAAACAAAACAAACCATATAAAACAAATGACTAGTAACCATAATTTTTAGCTTTCTAAAGTACAAATTGCTCAAGATATTTTATCCTTCATGGTAAAATTCTTTGCAATGTCAGGTAATTAATCCATGGCAATAGCAGAAAAAGCCAAGTACAATATATTAAACCACTGAAACCCCTTTAAATTGAAACGCTTAACACTGTGACCTTGAGATTGAATTTTTTAAACCTTAAAAACCCTGCTGCTCCACCAGCAGATGCAGTTGTTGTACGCGAATTGTGGTGACCATCAACTGATGCAAACTGGAGACATACATACCTCAACAGTTAACACCAGATGGATGGACTGATAATTGGACATTATTAACTATTGTCTTTCTTTGTGACACTGGTCTCTGGCATTATAAAAGAGTCAAGAATCATGCTATCAGAGACCAATCTGTAAGCAACATTTTGCATTTTGAAAAAATACCATGAAATGTAGCTCACATCAGTTGGAAACAGAAATCAACGCTATCCATCACGAAAAAACACCCAGTATACTAAAATGAAGAGGAGATGAAAACAGATCTATGTGTAATAATTTTGGTGTATTTCTTTCAAATATACTATAATATGTACAACTGTATGTAGTACGCAATGAATACTGATGATAATAATAATAATAATTGTTACATATATGACCTTTGATCCAAATATCCATCAATGTACAATATACACAAATACATATTCCAGGTTGCATAATGTAAATAACTGATACAAGTGACATGTACACTGACAGGATTAATCCCCAAATGATAATGCTTGTAGTGACGGTTGGCAGTGTGCTGTGCTACAATGCTTTATGTCCATCTAAGTTTCACAATATATATGTTATAAAACGAGGAGTTTTTGATATTATGACAAATACTTTCAGCTTGTTGATACAATACCTATGACAATATTGATACAATCATTTTCAAATGAAAACAATCTAGATTAATGCTGAGCAATAATCAATAGCATGTTGAGCATTTGGTTCAGTATACAACATTATGTTTCAGGTATGTAGTTACAAGCAAGACTGGTTTTAATGCTAGAATTTTAAGACAGTGTATTCTAAAATGTATAAAATCTTTGATAAAAATTGTCACAACAGATTTTATGTTACACATGCATACAGCAAGCATGTTGATATGACAACGGACACAAAATGTATTTTTTTTACTTGCCATAATTTGCAACTGTAAACAATATTGATTCTGATTCACCACTGCATAAAGCACCATCAGATCAGGGCCTTTGCTATTTGTTAAAAGTTACTTATGAAACAAACTGTAGACCTAGATGTGATGGTGCACAATGCCATGGCTGCACTGGCTTGGAGATTAGAAAATTTAGTTGGAGACTGAGATTAGAACTATCAGCCAATCAGAAATGAGCTTTCAAAAGTAAAATCATTTCTGATTAGTTGAAACAAAATATCAAGCTCAAACTCAGTTTCAAGAAAATTTTTCTATTTACAGGCCAAGTATACACTATTTGCAGTTGCATATGCATTAAGTAAATACAAGTTCTTCTAAAAATATTTTTGTCAACTATTTGTTTCTGACAGTGGCTGGCAAACTTGCTAATCAGACACCCAAAACAATGAGTCTACACCAATATTTATTTTCCAGAACAAATTCAAACTCAATTACCTATTATATACTTTACATCAAGTTCCATTAATATTGCATTAAAGTGATGATTCAATATTTTTCTACACTAAGCACTGATTAGGTCATAAAGTAGCCAAACATTTGCCCATACCATAGTTAAGGATGTAATACAACTCTCTTGTTTACAGAAAACACGGAGAATAAAACATGGATAACAGGGAAATCAAAATCAGATTACATGTATTTCAAATTTTAATAGAAATTTTCAATGTTGTGTTTGCAGGTAAGCGGCCTGCAAACATAGTAGATTGGACATATTTATTGATCAAGTAAGACTCTCAGTTCAATTTTGCTGAAAAGAAAATTAAGTAAAAAAAATGGAAACAGCTGCCACTTGAATGGACAGACATACAGGTTGTACAATCTAGTGTTGATTTTGTTTCCAAATTACAGATTCTTGGTTTATAACAAAAAGAATTTGAAACAGCCCATAATAACAAACTAAAATGCTGATGCTTCATAGACAAAATGGAAATCACAGCAAAATGGAAAAAGAGTTTATATATTTTGCAGCCAAAAAATTTACCCACAACAAGTTTTAACAGCTTTGTTTATGTTGTCACTACAACACAAAGAACTGCATAAATGGAATTAAGATAAGAATTTATGATAAGTTCTTTCAAACTTTTTGACATTAAGCTGAACAATTAAATTGTTAAGTTTCAAATTAATTTTTTGGTTTTTATTTCAAGAACAGCATACAAAATACCTTTGATTTCCAGTATATAATAAGGGTACTTAAAAAGAACGTATTAGACAATGGAAATTTCAAAGTGCATGCATTGATGTTGCCTCTCATGTTTACTAGTCTTCATAATAATTATTAATAAATGTTATGAACATAATATGAATAAAAAGCAAAATAATTTTTAAATATTAATATTTTAAAGAAATGAAAAAAGAATCTCATAAATAAGCACAATTCATATTAAGAATTTGGTAAGATCACCATACAACCAGTGAATGGGACACCTGCCTCTCATTACTTATTTCGTATTTTAATAATATATATATGGGGTAAGAACAAACCAAAATGCAACACATTACTTACTGGAATTACAATGCTAATCAAGAAAAAATTTCTGTTCAACATTGGCTTGATTTGGAAGACAGTACTGGTGTTAACTTGCCTCTCAAGTATGTGATGAATTTTTTTATTTATCTTAAACCTTGCAATGTATATATACATACTATTGTTAAAGTTTCTAAACATAAGTTTGTATGTTTTTGTCATCGAAGGATAACAATTAAGATGCGTAAATCAGGCAGTGATAGGGGCCTTAGTTGCCAACTCGGGAAATGGTTAATGGTCAATCAGCTATCAAAACATATGCCTGTGAATGTGCAAGAGGTTGTTCGTCAGCGTAATTGATATCAAAACTAGGCCTAGCTACTGATGGTTTGAAGAATACCTTCTGCTACATCACAATACTAGAATAAACCTGCCTAAGGTGAGGGGGCATCTCAGAAGGTATAATTTGTCAATGTACCTCTAAAATAATCGCAGGGCGAAGTCATTTTCAATTTCCAAGCAGAAGAAGGCAAAGTTTAAATTTTTCAGGCAACTTAATCACCCACTTCGATTGGTAGTATGACCCCCTGGTGTTTTGTGACCCAAACTATGGTTCAGATTAAACCACCATTCAGATCTGTTGCAATATGGGTTCAGTTGGATTATAATCAAGAATTTGAATCTTTTCATCACCATGGTTACCCAACATCATCATAACCATGGTTACCAACACTATCATTATGTCATTATAACCAAGGTCACAAACATCATCATTTCATCATAAACAAGGTCACCAAAGTACAATTTAAAGGTGAAGTAATTTTTTAGGTAACAATTCTGTACACCCCACTCCCCGAATTCTGATTAATTCTAATCAAGATTCAAAAAGCAAAAAAAAAAATTGACAACTTATGCTATAAAATGCTAGTTTTCAATATAAAAACAGAGTCTACAATATATTCCTAATTATACTGTTAGAAATTGCACACAAAAAATGCATCTGTCTGGGAATGGGTAGGGGAGAGTCGAGATCAAAAGAGATCAAATTAATGTCTATGAGACTCAAAATCATCTAAAAAGAACACCAGTCAATTTGAAGCATTTAGTTTCATCACATATAATCTTATAACAATTATAGGATCATGTCTAATCTTACAGCGATTATAAGATCATGTCTAATCTTACAAGGATTATAGGGTCATGTCTAATCTTACAGCCATTATAGGATCATGTCTAATCTTACAGCGATTATAGGATTTGGTATGCTCAAACATCAGATCTAACATGAGATTTACCCCACCCCACCCGAAAGATTTCATATTTGAATTCTTTCTCAAATATTCCAGTAAATGTGTGATCATAGCAAACCTTACATTATTATTATTGTTATAATCAGAAATCTTTAGAGTAAACAAATTTATAAGATATCCTTTACAGCTATTCTTGGAGAAATGTTTGCTAGACATCCTTTAAAGATGTTCTTGGAGACATGTTTGCCATACATCCTTTAGAGCTGTTTTTGGAGACATGTTTGCTAGACATCCTTTAAAGCTGTTCATGGAGACATGTTTGCTAGACATCCTTTAAAGCTATTCTTGGAGAAATGTTTGCTAGAAATCCTTTAAAGCTGTTCTTGGAGACAAGTTGCCAGACATCCGTTAATGCTGTTTTTGGAGACATGTTTGCCAGATGCTGTTCTTGCAAACATGTTTACCAGACAAAATATCATATTCAAATAATCTGGAGATCTGTATATTTATTACAAGTAACACATCTTAACACTCAAAAGAGATACACAAATGTGATCAAAAACTGTTCCCATTCAATGACATCAAGAAACTTCAAATGTAAAAAAAAACCTTTCCTGTCTAGTTTACAGAACTCAAGAACCCAATTAACCAAGTTTTGAACTTGAAGCACCCATGATATAAGATGAGATATTCTGCACACATTTGAGTGACAAGTCTTTCTGGATGACATACAAGTGCTAAAAATTTATTCCAAGTATTTTCAATTGTTATTTCAATATAGCTAAACAACAATTCTTGTATGAACTACATAATTCACCCATGAGTACTTTAGACACAAGATGCATGTATACATAGCAATGATGACTAGACCTTATAAAAAATCACTGATATTAGTGACAAATGTGCATCCTTTACCGGCAGTGTACAGACTGTAGATTACCAATTAGTAGTACCCAGTGGACTGTAGATTACCAATTAGTAGTACCCAGTGGACAGTCACCCTGCCCTCTACACAGCTGCACCACTTGAGAAATTGTTCCTACTCCCCCAATATACATGAATCTCAAAAATTGTATGAAACTCAAATTCTGTAGATATTAATCATAATTTTTATTTACATATACATAAATCTTTGGCATGTGTATTGCTCATTATTTGACACATGAATTACTTTGACACATATTTCTCATTATTGGATGCATAAATTAATCTGACATGTATTACTCATTATTGGACACATGAATTATGTAAACTGGAAAATTGTTTCAGTGCAAACTTTGTGTGGATTGCATAGTTTTACCTACTGCGATCTATGTTAGCAGCAAATATAACATAAATTTAGAAAAAAGAACCAAACAAAAACAACCTTGTACATTTCAACCAGGAATCTGTATGGTTTATTATAATTTAACTGGTTTAACCAATCAGTGACCTTATCAACTGTCTGCAAAGCCTCATTTTGAGCATAAGTTAACTGTTTAGACCTTTTCCAGACTTGTGCCTATGGGAGAACTCTTCGAATCACATCAGAGTCAAGCTGAACAAGACTAATCAATCATAATATTAGCAGCTTAACATAAAAAAACAAAAATATTTCACACACAAAAAATATGTTAAACAAAATCACAGCCTTTAAAAATAATGCAAAGTTCATTTTTCTTTTAACATTGCACTATTTTTCTACATGCAAGAGTGTGAAGGGGTAGGGGGACATCATATATATATATATATATATATATATATATATATATATATATATATATATATACTCTGCAAGAGTGGGAAAGAGGTAGGGAACAATTATTATATTGTATATCTGTATATACTCAGATTAAAGAGCAATATTTTTTTTTTACAGAATTTCTTTAAACACAGATAATCATCTTTAGTGACATTATAAGAAAATAGAGTAAATGTGCTAACAGGTATACAAAAGATCAAAGCAGAAACAGGTATTCAATGGAACCCAGTGTCTCACCTGCATCCATATACTTGTCTACATAACTCTTTATCTGACTTTCATAGATTTTCACACGAAACTTTAACACTGTTGACCATAATGCTTCAACACTTTTGACCATGATGCCTGAGTGGGTGACACAGGCAAAAAATAATATTCTCAGTTGTTGGTGTTCAAGCTTCAGACCTACTGCACAATTATTTCAAAGTTTCAGTTGAATACATCAACTTGGGTTGAAGAAATACGACTTTAAAAGTTGAATGTCCTTCACATTGATGAAACACACTTTCTGCTTTGGGTGGTGAGACAGGCAAGAAAGCAACTCCTAGGATATCAATGTATAAACTTCAAACTTATGGTAACAGTACACAAAAGTTAATGATGAACACAACAACAAATTCAAAAGGTTTACAATCTTAACACAAAACATGAACATTGTTAACAATGATGAACCAAAATTTCTGCCAAAGTAGGCAAGACAAGCAAGACAGGAAGTCTAAGAATATCAGTGTATAAACCTGAGATCCTTAGTAATGGTATCATAAAGTTTCAGCTGAATGCAGAAAGTACTGTAGAAGATGTGCAACTTTCAACTTCTTTAAGACAAAACTTGCACACTGTTCACGATGATACAAGCTTTCTACTTCATGTAAGACATCAACTAAAAGCAGATCACAACATCAGCACAACAAGAACTAGTAGACACTATCCCAACCTTAAAACATATTAAAGACATTATCCCAACCTTAAGACCTATTACAGAAACTATCCCAACCTCAAGACCTATTACAGAAACTATCGCAACCTCAAGACCTATTACAGGCATTATCCCAACCATAAGACCTGTTACAGAAACTATCCCAACCTTAAGACCTATTACAGAAACTATCCCAACCCTAAGACCTATTACAGAAACTATCCCAACCTCAAGATCTATTACAGAAACTATCCCAACCTCAAGACCTATTACAGAAACTATCCCAACCCTAAGACCTATTACAGAAACTATCCCAACCCTAAGACCTATTACAGAAACTATCCCAACCCTAAGACCTATTACAGAAACTATCCCAACCTGAAGACCTACTACAGAAACTATCCCAACCTGAAGACCTATTACAGAAACTATCCCAACATGAAGACCTATTACAGAAACTATCCCAACCTTAAGACCTATTACAGGCATTATCCCAACCATAAGACCTATTACAGACATTATCATGACAAAAACAACGACGTTGCCAGTGGAAAAGTGACTACAATGCATCACCATACATTGGTGAAATAAAATTCTGACTTTTATGCCAGGTGATTAAAAAAGCATTACTCAAAAAAAAGCAAAACTCAGAACAAATGTGATACTTCTCATTCAGCTAGCAAATATATCAAACCCTTGAAATAACTACAATGCATAAAATTCTTCACAGAAATCTTTCCAAGGCATTGTTTTTGCATGATTGTTCCATTTCTTAACAAAGAGAAATTAATACATTTAGGAGCATTGTCAAACAAAATCAAATTGTGTGAAAACTGTGAAACATGTTACAATTTTGCAATTATAAATTATTTAACTGAGCTAAAAAAAAAGTACCTAATTGGTATCAGTATTTCAAAGTTAAAATAATTAATTTTTCTTAAAGCAATAAACCATTGCCTTAAAGAAAATAAACCATTACCTTGAAGCAATCAACTATTACCTTAAAGCAACAAACTAGTCTTTCAATGTAAATCAACAAACCCAGGATTTCTCTAGAAAACTCGCACATATGCATGCACATAACAATAAATTCACCCATTTGTGTGACTGAGAAAAGAGACTCCCTTGCTGCATTTCTTTTACATACAAATGATAAGTGCTAATTTAGCTAAAAGTCTGCACTATTGACTTATTACTACTGTAGATGGTACACATAAGCACAATAAATAATGATCTGGGAAACTTGTTACTGACTATTCAGTGGCCTTTGCAAACAGCCAATATGGGTTGAAAGGAATGTTAAAACATTTATGACAAGTCCACAACCAATCATATTTATTTTAATTTTTAACAAGATGATTTGAAACAGAAACTGTGAGGCCTATTTTAAATAAAACCTTTGTGACCTTGATATTTGACCATCTGGTTTGCCTGTGATAAATGTAACGTTTATAATCCTGAACTTTGAGTTTCAGTTATCAAATCAAGAGTGATCTTTAATTCTTCTCCGACACTTTAACCCCACAATTCGATCACACTATATCCACTCACACACAGATATTTTTGCTGACAAAGAGATAAAGCTTTCAAGTTTAGGCCAGATCCCCAACATATGACACACTGAATCCTGTAAAAAATCAGCACATACATGACATGAATCCTGTACAAAATTAGAGCACATGTACAACACTTTGAATCCTGTACAAAATTAGCATATATGTACAACACTTTGAATCCTGACCCAATTAGTGCATACATACAACACACTGAATCCTGTACAAAATTAGCACATACATGACACTTTCAATCCTGTACAAAATTAGCACATACATGACACTTTCAATCCTGTACAAACTCAGTGGATAAACATGACACTTTCAATCCTGTACCAACTCAATGTATAAACACAACACTTTCAATCCTATACAGATTAGCGCAAACAATGGTTTTAAATATCAAATACCGGTGATACTATCATGTCTCACGTTGCAAAACACAACTGCAATGAAATAAATAAGTCTAATGCCCCATACATCACAACTGCCAGATATATACAAGTGATATTTGCATGTGGGTCGAGATAACCAATGGCTACAAGACTTGTTAAATAAGTTGCATCACATGTTAAGAACAGGATAAATATCAGCACATGGCATGGACATGGTAATCTGTAAAAATCTGAATGCATTCAACATTAAATCTTGTAGAAAACAAAATGCTCAAGTGAACAAATTTTGTTTCAGCTGGTAACCATTCTTAGACTGACCATATTGTAGAAAATCAGCTGGTTTCATGTGTCCACACTTGATATGGACCTGTTCTTAACTTAACAGATATCAAAAGGTTACCAGATGACAATGAAAGTTCATTTACCTGGACATTCCATGTGATCACAGATTTGAGGCTGAATGCTTTCAACAGTTATTCACTTGCTAACAAATTGTGTAACTGTCATTTAACAGATCTTGCATCCATTGAACAGAAAGCATTATTACGGTACATGTAAATATACATGTATACTGTTTATAAATAGCTCAGCCCACAGTTTAAACTCTAATTTCACTTCGAAGTTCACTGACAGGATCTTCTTTTCCTGACAGACACAAAGAAAGCAATACTAGAAGAACTTAAGTCCCGTCTTAGTATGCTATATGGATAAGGTGGTTTGGCTTGACAATTACAGAACTTCATATACAAACTTCAAGAGTCATACCAAGACTTTATTATCAAATAGGAACTGTGTTCATTGCCTATCATTTTGTAAACTGTTTTCTTTCCTCATGAAATAACTCACGCAGAAGCACAATTTTTAAAGGAAACAAAATTAAATGCGACTTGGACTAAACATTAAAGTATGACAAAACCTAAAACATTCCTGTACACTTATATCACTTGTTCTTCTTTAAAATATTATCAGTGAAAGTTACCTAAAATAGTATACCACACTAGCTAAGTAAATGATAACCATTTCCAGTGTGTCATATACAGCTTTGTAGTGAAGTAATTAACAGTAACAATTATCCTCTCACAGTTTGGAGACTTAAAATACAGTTCAAATTCAAAAAGTTTGTATATTCTGTAACTTTAAGTAAAGTCTGAGTCATAGAAACTGCAGTCCTGCAAGCAGCATTCAAAATTTGGTTAGATCCTCTAAATGTAACTTTCAGTTTTTAAGTGAAATTAGGTCTTTTGCTCAGAAGTTTCAAGATTACAGGATGATGTTGGGTGAACTTGCATTGATATGCAGCCAAGTTCAATTTATTGCCATATAATGGAACGATTTAAGATGGGCAAGAAGTAAACTTTCCCTCAAAACTTAGTGGTCAGGCACGTAACAACAGCTGGCCGCTCAATTTTTTTCATTATATCCGAGGCATTGTTACATTATACAGTATGAAGCCATATGTATGTCCCAACTCTAAAAATCCAA
>JAECUM010026896.1:0-44465 GCA_016617855.1 Megalonaias nervosa | reverse complement strand
CATTTACTACGATCCATCCCATCCTGCGGGTTACGGAGGAGTTCAGAAATTGTATCGTGCTGCCAAAACTCGACTGAAAAGTGTCCGTTTACCTCAAGTGCAACGATGGTTACAAGAACAAGCCACGTACGTCTTACAGAAACCCATTCGACGAAAATTTTCCAGACGTCGCACCCAAGTGGAGGGTATCGATCATCAATGGCAAGCCGATTTAGCCGATGTCTCTCATTTGGCCACCTACAATCGTGGCTACAAATATTTGTTTTGTGTCATCGACGTCTTTTCCAAATTTGCCTGGATCGTGCCGTTGACTTCCAAATCGAGCACTGAGTTAGTACAAGCCCTCAAACTGGTGTTGAAACAAAGTGGTTGTCACCCTCTTCGATGGCAAACACACAAAGGCACCGAATTCTGAACCAAGCTTTCGAAAGAATTGAAGAAACGAGACATTCATTTTTTTCAGCACCGAGAATCCCGTAACCAAAGCCAGCATCGAGAAACGTTTTCAACACACCTTGAAAGAATGCATGTGGAAACATTTTGAGCATCAACACACTCATGTACATCGATGTCTTACCGCACCTGGTCCAAGCGTACATCCAATCTTACCATCGGAGCATCGGATGTACCCCCCAAGAAGTGACTTCCGATAACGAAGTGACCGTTTTCAGCGCCTATTTGGCGCGTTCCCGACGGCGGGATATTCCGTGCGCATTGGCAAACCAAACGCACTTTTGACAATTGTTACTTACCCAAGAGGACCACAAAATTGTTTCGTGTCACTGAACGAGTGCGTGACCGTCATTCTACCGTCTATAAATTGGAAGACATGAACGGGGAAGTGTTAAAAGGAACGTTTTACTTGCCCGAGTTACAACGTGTGACCCAAAAAGAAGACGAAGTCTACGACATCGAAGAACCCGTAAAGTGGGAAAACGACGTTTCAAAGAAGTCAAAGTACGTTGGAAAGAATATCCTCCCAGTTTTGATTCTTGGATCGACGCTTCGCAAGTCATCGACTATAAAAAGAAGAAACCATCATGCCCTTCAACAGAACCGGAACCACTACAGCAGTGACCACTCCTTCACCCAGTTCTTCTGTGAAAGATCAACAAAAGCAACCCTTGTGGGTGTGGTGTAGAGAATGTGTGCCTTAAACGCAAATCGTCTTTTTCTGCCAAATCTTTGTGGTGTATTGTGTCATCGGTGCTGCCATTGCCATTTTGAGTTTGCAACAAGGAGACAAATAGTGGTGGACCATTTTACTGGGAAGTTGCATTGGTTACCTTCTTCCCAATCCTTCCCTGAAATACTCTTCTAACGTTAACAACGGGAGCCTTGTGCCCAACTTCAGTCAGCCTCCCAACAGCCACCACCCCAATAACAACAATACTCTTTTGGACACTCCTCTAACCCTCAGCGACCCTTCGGACAGCACAACTCTGGAATTATGAACAACCAATTTTACTTAACGTTACCCAGAGACAGTTCCATGGAGGTGTTTCCCAAAAACACATTATGCTGTTTCACGGCCAAATTACCTCAGGCCATCCAATTGGATCACGAAGCCCATTGTGAAGTGGCTTTGGTCGAAATGATTCACCATACACAAGTCCTAAATGTCCTTCCAAATCAAAACACTTTTACGATCGAAGTTCATTGCGAAGAATTACAAAACTTATTGAATCAAAACCTAATTGCAAATAACAATCCTAAAAAAGAGAACTCCAAGATTCGACGGACCACCTATGAGTTGGTAATTCCTGCAAGCTATTATTTTAGCGGTCAACATCTGGTGAGCACGATTGCTACCAGGTTTAATGCAGTGTTTGGTAAACCCTTGGAGAGCAAAGGACAAAGTGTCAAGATTGAATACCATAAAGTGGCTCGTCGCCTGCTGATGCAATTTTCAGAGGGCAAAAAGGTGTCTATTACATTTTGTCCTGAATTGTTTTACATTTTGGGTGGGGACGTGGAGATGAGGATGAATATGATCAAGAAAAACGAATTACCAGTCATTTCCGACAACTCGGATTTTGCAAAGTTATTTCTTTCCCCGGCAGAACTGAACCAATTACTAAATTTGATTTTTGTCTACTCCGATGTGTGGAGTACAACGTGGTGGGACACATCTCCATACCGTTACTGCGTATCATTCCTTTCAAAGTGGATTCTGCCACGACCGCTGTCGAGAAAGTTGGAAACACCTATCACGTTCACCGCGAATTTTTACATCCTCATTATTTGACCCTCAGTAAGCTGTATTTCGATAGTGTCAACATTACTATAAAAGGAGATCTTGGACAAAATATTTCATTCACCAAAGGAAAAGGTACGGTGAAACTCCATTTTCGAAAACGATGCTCTAACGACTTGCAAGTCATGTATCCAGTGTACCGAGGAGTCTCTCCACAGCGAGGACATGGTTTAGGAGATATGCTGAAATCGGCGTTTCGTTGGGTGGCCCACGTTTTGAACCGATATATGACACGAGGAATGCACGCCTTGAAAGATGCCGCTTTGACGCATAGCAAAGAATTTCTCCAAAATGTCATCATTGATAAACAAAACCCCAAAGAACCTTTCTTGAGAGCAGGCAAAAATTTCTTGCTTCAAACGAGGAAAGACGAGAAACTCCTATAAATGCCCTGGACGCTGTAGAGTCAGTCATTCCTGCTTTCCAGACGGACAAGGCACAAAGGGACGACGAAGACACGCCACCAGAGAACTTCACACCCCCAGAGCCAGAAAGACCAAGAAAGAAGAACCGTCCGAGAATTATACTTTTTTGATTATTAAAATACACAGAGAGAAAAAAAATGATACACCGAGAGTCTTGCGTATATTCCCAGTCGGAACTGGATCTGTTTGCCATGCCACCCACAATGATGACCATGGAAGAATCCCAGTGAGAGAATTTCATCCCGTCTCCTCTTTGACGGATTCAGCTCCCATCGAATTTGAAATCAAAGGACAGCCCGAAGATTACATCGATCTGAATAGCAGTTACTTGTATTTGAGATTCAAAGTGATCAAAACGGACGACATCAATCCGGGAGCAGATGCTAGAGTAGCTCCCGTCAACAATTTCATGCATTTCTTATTCAGCGAAGTGGATTTGTACTTGAATAACAAACTAGTCAGCAGTAGCACGGATACTTACCCTTACCAAGCGTACCTGGAAAATCTCTTGACGCATGGAAAAGAGGACAAGAACGCTCATCTGGATGCTTGCTTGGTATGGAAACCTGACACAGCAGGCGAGGACAAGTTTAACGACTCAGCCCTGACAGCAGATGATGATCCTCACAATGTGGGCTTTAACGACCGTACAAAAAAAATCCTGCAAGGACGTAGTTTAGAACTGATGGATCGTTTGCATTTGGACATGTGGTTACAGGAGAAGTATTTGCTGAACGGAGTGGATATCCGCTTGAGACTGAATCTCAGCAGTGCCGTGCCACTTTCCATTTGATGGCCCATGCCAGCGAGTACAAACCCATCATCCAAGAAGCCAGACTACGTGCGACGCGTGGAAGTGTTACCTAAAGTGGGCAACTACATCAGTCACACTTTGAGCAGAACGACTACCAAGTACCCGATACGATGCGTGGAAGTGAAAACCTTCACCATTGCTGCTGCACTCCGATCCAAGATCGATGATTATTTGTTCCAAGGACATTTGCCCAAACGTTTAATCGTTGCCATCGTCAGCAACGCAGCCCTTAACGGAGTCGTCACTGCCAGTCATTTTGAGTTTAAGCACTAAAGAGTGTCCGAGATCGAAGTCAGTCGCGATGGCAAGAGCTTGTGTACTAGACCCTTCGAACCTGACTTTAGTGACAAGAAGAATTACTTGAGATCGTACTTGTCCCTGTACAAAGCCACCGGACACCTAATAACCAACACCAACCACGGCATTTCGTACGATGATTATGCAGGAGGTTACGCTTTGTGGGCTTTAGATTTCACTCCAGACCAAGGCAGCGAGAGGGACATTTCCACCCTAAAAATCCGGCCAGATTCGTGTTTGCAGAAGCTCTCACCGAGACGGTGAGCGTCATCTTGTATTCTGAATTCGACAATACCATAGAAATCAACAGCTTGAGAGAAGTCATGCTAGACTATTAGAAGCTATGGAAGACTCTTATCCCTCTTTGAACAGTGGAGAATCTTTGGAAATGGAATGGGAGGATAACGTGGAAGTAGAACCACCCACCAAAAAAAAAAAAACAAAAACAAAGACGAAGAGGACATGGTGGTTATGTCCAGATGGCCAGAACAAGAACATTTAGTCTCTTGGTTTGCTAAACACCTGGCAGATAAAATTATGGATTGACCAAAAAGATTGCTATGGATGTCAAAAGGATGATCCCAGTCAAATTTGGATGAGTGTCTGGAGGAGACTTGGGGTCTAATCTCGGAAGAACCAGTGTTTCATCAGTGGTATAAAGACTTGCTTGATCATTCCTCCCCTCCGTTGACTACTCTTGAAATCCGTCGCATCGAATCTCTTTTGGCCCAGAGTACGGAGACAAAGCAAAGAGACGTTTACTTGTCAGAGATTTTCAGGCAAAAAGTCAGGATTGAATTGATGAGTTATCATTACCTGTGAAACAAGGAAAAACAACAAAACAAAAAATGGATACCTGGGAACTTTATTACCTTTTGAATAACAGTATGGCGTTCCGACCCAAAAATCGTAGGGATGTTTTCTATCGCGTCCGCGCTTGAGACATATGTGTCAAGGCGGTCTCCAATCTGATCATCCATAGTTGACTCGTCCACCTATGAAGATGCCTTCTAATTTAGCTAAACTGAACGAAGCCTACGTGAATTTACATCGTGTCAGGCAAAACCTGATAGCCAAGCCTGATGAGACAGAGAATGTCAGGATGTTAAATATAGCCCAAGACCTAATAGAAGACGTCTTCAGAGATGAAATCAAGAAGGAAAAAGAAGAATGGACGGAGAAGTACAGACTTCAGAAACAGCAGAGAGAACAGCAACAGCAGCAGCAGCAACAGCAGCAGGAGCCAGAGGTTTTGTGGACTGCCGTGTGGGCAAAGAGTTCTCCTCTTTCTGAAGAAGCTGACCCTATCCTGCCCGAAAACCTGCAGCCAGACGGGGACGCAATCTTAGACGATAAAAGATTGCCATATCCCCGTCAACAAGACAGCTCTTTTCAGGGCTACCCCCAACCATCTAGAAAAGAGATAGTAGTCAAATTGCCAGTCATATAATTTTGTATGTTAGTAAGTTAAAAAATAGAAGTGTATCTATAAACACTTCGTTTCTCTGGCTTGTAAAATAGTGTATGTGTGTGCGTGTGTGTGTGTGTGTGTGTGTGTGTGTGTGTGTGTGTGTGCGTGTGTGTGCGTACGTGCGTGTGTGTGTGTGTGTGTGTTTTTGTAAGTAAAAATAGAAGTGTACCTATCAACACTTCGTTTCTCTTGCTTGTCGAATAGTGTGCGTTTGTCTGTAGGTGAAAAAAGTCAACGTGAGTGTTTTTTTTAGGTCAGCGCTTTCCATGTTATTGATGGTGAAGTGGATAGTGCTGTTTTGGTGCAAGAGGGATGTTTTCCTTCACGTCCGCGCTTCAGACATGTAAAGAGGAGCGTTCGTCAGTCTGGCTACCCATCGTTGACCGGTCATCAGTGAAAAAATAAGCAGAATCAGTAAATTACTCGAACTCCAAATGCACCTGGAGTATGCCAGGCGCATTCTAAACGAGCTGGCTATGGAGGCCAAAGCAGACTCTGCCCAGCTGGAAGAAGACGAGGAGCAAAAATAGAAGAAGTAAGAGGAGAAGGAAAGGATCCCGCCTCACCTCATACTTAGGCCTTTGTGTGAGATCAAGCCTGAGATGAAGACGCCTCCACAGCCACTACCACCTCCACAACAACGTCAGCCACATCCAGCACCAAAAGTCGCTGTCCCCCGGACAGAAAACTGGGAAGAAGAGGTAGAACGACAGCGTCCACAGGAGATAAGGAGACCTCATCATCTCAGGCTGCAAAATAAAAGACAGAAGAAGTCTTCACCATCCCTCAGAGTGAAAACTGGGATGATGAGGCCACTCAACCGTCCTCTGCGATCCCAAGAGCAAAACTGAACTGGGAGAATGACTGGAGCAGTAGATGTATCTGTGGGGCCCGACCTGGGAGATGCCAGCATTTAAGAAGGTGTATCTGGAGTTTGAAAAAAAGCCCTTCTCAGGGCTAACGAAATATCTAGAAAAGAGAGACTGATCAAGTTGCCAATGAAATAAGTGTGTGTGTTTGTATGCGAGCGCGTACGTTTGTTTGTGTGTGTATTTGTGGTTTTTGTGTGTGTATTTGTGTTGTATCCTTGCTTGTACGTTTGTTTGTGTGTGTATTTGTGTGTTTGTATGCTTGCTCATACGTTTGTTTGTGTGTGTGTATTTGTGTTGTGTTTGTATTTGTGTTTGTATGCGTGCTCGTACGTTTGTTTGTGTGTGTTTGTATATGTGCACGCGTACGTTTGTTTTTTTTTTTTTAAAATAACAAAAAACACTAATCACTTAACATATTGATTATTTAATATATAAAAGTTTTTGTTAGGGTAGCAATCTCATCACTATGATTGTTTGGTAGGTGATATGGGTAGTTGGTGAGAGGGGATGTTTTCCGTCACTTCCTTGCTTGAGAATATAAAGTGCAGCGTTCGTCATTGGCGCCATTCAACATTGAATACAAAATCGCAACCAACCATTTGGAGAAAATGATAAAATTGCAAGAGGTGGTGGATATGATTGTTATGGTGGAGGAATGTTGGTCAGGATGCAGTTTGATGCCCGCACAGATTTGCCATAGAGATCAATAATTTGAAGAAAGTGAAAGACATATTAAAGGAGCTGATAAAACAAGGAAAGGAGGAAAAGGGAAGAAATAGAGGAGAAAGAGAGAATGAGATTATGGAATGAGAAGATGGAAAAAGTAGAAGAAAATGAGAAGTGGAAGAAAGAGGAGGAGGAGGAAAGAAGAAACAGGAGGAGGAAAAGAATGAGAAGAAGAAGAAGAAGAAAAATGTGATGCAAAAATTGAGGTGCTGGTGGACAAGAAGAAGAAATTAGAAGAAGAAGAAGAAACCCAAAGGCCCTTTTCAAGGGCCACTCATGATTTGCTCTCTTGCCTAAAATTTTTTTTGCATACAAAATGGTTTGTATATGTAAACCTTATGTCTCTGTTTACGTCTCTATTTGTCTCTACAGTAGCGCGTATTCAAGTGAATACCCCCTTGCCACACTATTCCGCCCAACTGAGGTCCGCCACTTGCAACATTGTTGCCATTGTCCAGTGTCCATATACAGGTCCAATATTCCCCATGTTAAACTGTCTCTTGACGATAAAGTGGCCCAGGGCGGTTTTAGATGGACATTCCCATTGACGCTAATGTGGCCCCTATCACTACTAGCGATTGTATCAAAACAAAATAAATCGAACAGCAGACCAAACTTACTGTAGTGGCTGCCATGGAAACAGGAAAAGGTGTTTCAAAATTGCAAAGGTCACGTGCTATAAAAGCCAAACTAAAGAATGCAGTTGTATTTAGACCCAAGAGAATCAGACACAGCATTCGAATCAGCTGTTATGGCAACTGAGCAATAAGAAGAAGAAAAAAGAAGTAAAAGAAGAAGAAGAAGAAGAAGAAGAAAGACTTGAAACAGAACAAGAAGAGCCCTATAGGAGACCATCACCTCAATTCTTTACCACATAATTTGAGAGTTGATTTTTAAAAGTACTATACGTATCGCTATTAATAGACCTTCCAACTGGGAAACTATCCTGCGGAACCCGATCTCAGAAAAGAAACCAACAAACAAAAGAAAACCTATCGAGGCAGAATGGTCCAAAATAGTATTTAGGGACTTTACGAGAATTCAAAAAGTCAGCGGCGAGAAGTGGGAATGTATTGGATCTGCCACCGAATTATTTAGATAGGAGACATTGGTTATGCGTTTTTATTATGAACAAATTAGATTCATAAACACACCCAACGAAGACCATCTGTAGAGTATTCTCTGCGACGTTCTCCCAAGCATGAGTAAGGCACTGGAGCCCGCGTCCATGTAGACCAGTTCGTGGATCGTCTAGAAACACTCGTGAGGAAGTTTTACGACTGGAAGTTATTAGTGAGGCCGAATCAATTTGTCAGCGGATGCTCATCAATGACATCATCCAGGGGATGTTTCACGCGTTGATGCATGAACTTCATGAAGACATCGATGATTTTTACCACATCGATGATGACATCAGAGGCAATTCTTCTTGAAATCAATGCTGCAATTGAGCGTGTCGTTGTAAATAGAACTAAGTCTGTCTCATCAACGAAATCACACCGCAGGCGAAGGTCGCATACTCGAGATACCACTATAGCCACTGCATGTATATTGTATTACAGTTGGCCAAGTATCCTATCACGGCCGTTTGGGGCTCCTGACGCGATTAACTTGCTGGTATTCTGAATCTGGGACATGGTGGCTTAGCCTGGGGCATGGTAGAACTTCCCGCAGGTGCAAACGAATGGTGCATTCGATGTGGCCTCAATTTTCAATGATATCCGAAGGATTTCGTTGGTGACTGGAATTTCAAGCAGTTAAATCGATTCGGGATAGACTATGATAATTAGTGACTCGAGCACTACAAATGACGGCCATACTTCCATTAACAGCAAGACTACCAGCACCAATAACTAAACTTATCAATGAAGCCGCTCAAAAGCGCATAGCTGTTTAAGCGATTGCAAATATGTTAATACGATGCGGATTACAGTTGTCTCGCAAATGGTATTAGACAAAACCAACTAATACATAATGGCAAAAATTCCAAGATTCACCCGATACAGTATGGGGCATGGGTGCACCTGAGATAGTAGATCGCAGCACAAAAGATTTTCAGTATTAACTATATCCGGATAGGGATCTGAGGACATTAAAAATAGAATTACAAGTGCCGGACACTTTTCCGCATCTTCTGAAGTAGGAGGCTGTCTTGTAATTGATAAAAACTAATACAGGACGACGATAACGATCACGGTGCCAATGCCAAGACAGCATATGTTAACAATGGCATCATGGCGTTGCTTTACAGAGCATATTATTCCATTTATAGAAAGAAAATCGAAGAACTTCTTGATAATGTTGACATAGCCACAACAATTATTGGACACACCAGATACAGCGCAGAATCTGTGAGATCTACTGGCCCATATTTACTGTTTTATAAGGGCACATCCTATACTGCAGATTATAAGCCGTATTCTATCGGGCGACCTCGAAATCATGCAAGCGACAATGACGCAGATAAAGTACCCGTAGCCCCAAGCGCCAACAACAATTTTAACCATGGATGTTTAGAACGACGACAACAACATCATGGAGATTAATGTTTAAGTGTGCTATTCCCATCAGTCACATATTTTAAATTTTTCAGCTGTTCTCCTAAGGTTATTTTCGGAGTCAAAATAACAGTTGTGTTAACCCGTAAGTGTACCACGGACGATGCAATATGGCTTGATAGAAGTGCTGCTGGTTGTAAAATTGGGTTGTTAACCTTAACATGGTGGATGCCTGCGCTAATCCCTTCACTGGCCACATAATCAAATTTTTTGTCGTTTATGCAGTTTGGAACCAAGTTACCAATGTCGTTTCTTGCGCACAATACAGGCTCGACGCGAAGCAATGTTCAGGGACAGTTTACTTGACAAATAAATATCCAATATGGTCTAAGCGCATCAAAATATGTGTTGCAGAATTTTCAAAATGCAACTCGGACTGACAGCCAAAACCGTTATACCATGATAGTTGACAAGCTGGAGTATCTGATGTTTCTCTGCTATTAAATGGTCACCAGGAACCAACCGAAGAAATTTTACTTGATTTCGTAGACAATTGGGTCACATGTGCATATCACAAGTATTGGTCGTACATGGATCTGTGTCAAGATGCCGATGCAGGTCTATGGATTTCCCAGCACGATTTTCGCACGTTGCACCCGGTTTATTAGTTTTCATTGGAATACCTTGAGTTGTTTAGACAGTCCATGGTTGAGATTTACTTTCATGCACGTGTTACCAATTTGGATCATTTTCCCGTTATTCCCATTAGCAGATGCATTGCTGAGATCATCTCCGACAAGATTCATTTGTTGGGCGGAGCGGGTGGTCGAATGAGGGTCATTGACGCTTATAGAAAATTATAGAATTATCATTACACCTGTGGCGTTTACAAATAATATTTTTCTATCATGAAGTTAAGGTTGACCTTATCCAAAAGTAACTTACGAAAAAAAAAAGAGCGCATTATAAAACGATTGCGGGGTCATGTGAAACTTTATTCGTGAAAGTTAACTGGAATAATCCCCGTGTGGCTCACTCAAACACAAGTTGACCAACTTAAGGCCTCTAAACCAGAAAAAGACCCCACCTCTGTGGCATTAACATTCAGTCATAGGTGGCATATATACAAAAGACAAGAGGGTCATTTCCATTCCTTGCAGCAAATCCAGCATTGTTGCAAAAGCAGCTGCGTTAGGAACCGTCAGAATGGCTTTAAAAAAGGCGACTAGAGGTCCATAAGAAAAGGAAAAGGCTTTCTACTACCAGCTACAACTCGCAGAATACCCTCCGGCAGAGGTCTTCGACTACCCGGTACAACTCGCAAAAGGCTGCACGTCCATTATCCAACTTTGATTTACTCGCTATTGCAAAGTAAGTCAAGCATTTCCGACGTGTCTTTATTCGGGATGAACTTGGAGCGAGCCAATGCATCCCCCGCATGTGCGAAACCGCATGTATCGTTACCCTGGATTCATCAACAGGACATGGGACTGGTAACACCTAAACATCTTTGCACCGCCACTTGAAGTCGTTGACTATTTAACCGGAGGTGGTAGATAACAACCACTCTGCTGTTGCAAACATGGAGGGACGGGCCAGTGTGTTGCGTACACTCAGACACTGACCAGCAGCACGCGTGCATCTTACTTTGATGTCACG
This sequence comes from Megalonaias nervosa, assembly GCA_016617855.1. Lineage (NCBI taxonomy): Eukaryota > Metazoa > Mollusca > Bivalvia > Unionida > Unionidae > Megalonaias > Megalonaias nervosa. Next base: position 33,446 of record JAECUM010026896.1, on the reverse strand, counting down.
TAGAAAGTACGCTTAATAGTATATGCTATGGCTATTAATATTTACGGGCGCCACTAAGCCAGACACGACGCTAATGTGGATCTGTACATGTCTGTCACTTAAGCGGATTTTACTGAGTTTACCAGTAGGGTTGTTGTTAACGTTGACCTGGGCAAGCTTGTGATGTTTGAAAATCAGACTAGAAAAATTAGAGCATCTCACGTGGATATTCTAGATATTGTTGTAAGGCAGAGGCGCCGCCGCAAAACAAACTTCAGAAATCATCGGAGGGGGATTAGAGACTGGCATGCTTTTGTCAAAAATTATATTGATGTAGTCGAGGTTATGGTAAAACAAAATATGGATGCAAAGATCGCACAGCTGCCCCGACCAACGTGTGTAATAACTTCCTGGTGCGTATTTAGCAAAATATTAACCAAAGAACAGAAGGAATAAACACATCTTAAAAAATGCGCAGATCCGGATCATACTTGTCATAACCGGAAATAATGGCATGTGGGGTCAAATAGCAATAGCAATCTTAACAAATGATCAGCGAAATCATGATTTAGAACAGAATGGTCCAACCACAGGCCCGTGGACCAAATGTAGCTCGCGGGTCATTTTTGTTTTCGCCCTCTCTCAAACAAAAATGTCATTGTTATAATTGTAGTATAATTACGATAATATATATCAAATATGGCCAGCGAAGTTTAAATTTGTTGTTCATGTAGTCCACGGTGTTGAAGATGTTGGTCCACCCTGATTTTTAACTAGATATACCATATATGAACAAAACTGAAACTGGTGTTAGTGCATAATATTTTACATTTACAGTATCAACATCATTAGTCAACGCAGATAAAATTCAGTTTGGGAAATCAATGTCTTTCAATACCGGTACTTAACTATCTTTGTTGTTTGTGTTTAATTTTAGATTTATCATTACATGTAAGTGTTGGATTCTGACCGCGGTGATGAGGTTGCTGAAGTTGCGGACACGGTGTTGGATCTGCTGCTGTGGAGCGGTGTTACCAGATCCTCGTATATAACTTGAGCGAGGGAACATATAAATAGATTGTTGGAACCACACAGCAGTACTAATATCAACTCAAGGCCAGCTCAGAGTCATAACATCAGCGCGTGAAAAACCCCGTCGCGGACTACACAGCCCGGTGTGAAAACAATCAGGGATTATTTCTACAACGATGAAGTAGAAGTGATCGACAAATCCACCCGACTGCATTCCCCGTTAATTATGTTTCACCAACAAGAAGATAAAAAAAATATCTACTGTTATTTAACAAGGTCTCATTTGTCCGTGTAACAATTTGGGCGAAGACGAGAAAGATCATTTCACACATCATTCAGTGGCGTAATCGGTTTGTATCTATATGAACAAGGTGTTAGGTCCTCAGAACGCACAATCACAGGAGACTTAAATATTCCTCAGGCGGTAATTTTCTACAATTGTATACAGTTGTACCAACAAAAAGGAATAATTGGTTAGAAGTGTGTGTAAATGCTGCGCCTCTACGTGATAAGCCCTGGACAGGGTCTGCCAGTCGAGCTATTATACTACGCGATCACATTATTAATAGACGAACTATCATAGACCTTCAATGTTACCGACGCGAGAAATCACCGAGCTACTCGTGAAATATAAACGCATGTGCGTGGTTGTAGATGCTATTTGCTGAATAGCCGTAGTAGTCACCGTCGTCCTTGGAGTCGCGAAAATTTTGGCTACATGAACTGTCATAGACACACCAATCAGAATTCTTGTTAGGACGATATCAATTATAACCAGCGAGACTGGCAGCGCTGGTAAAATAATCTCGTCACTGCTGCATTCGCGAATGCGTGTCTATACAGCACGAAACAGTCTCACTACAATTAACAAGGTGTACTCGATAACAATAAAATATTAAGTTGGCTGAGTTCGACACCGTGTTGGCGGAATTGGAAAACCACTGACAACTCTGGACACAGATATGGAACCAGGGTGGGAGGATTTGCGGAGTTACAGGAAGTAAAGGTCTAGTAATTTCCTTTTAAAACATAAAAAGTATATAAATGCCAAGAAAATAAGGAGACCTTCCACCGCAGACTATTGCAAAATACAACGCCTGCATGGTTCCATTACTGCAAAGGAGGTTCAAGAAACGCGTGGAATCAGTTCAACCAGACTGCACCATATATGCAATGCTCTGAAATATTGCACAGCTGCAAAAGCATTTTATACTTACAAAACGACCCACAGCCCATAAGTGATGCCTGGATTCGATGATATGGAACTAAATATATTGGATGTCAGAAATGGAAGATAATAATTTAGAGTCATTAAATAGGCTTGTAATACTTGCAACGATTTCAGCAGTATCCGGACTCTTTATTGTAACACTCATAGAATATTTTATAAAATATCGATATGGAAAGAATGAAAACTGATGGCAGAAGACATTGCAAATAAAACATGGGAAGAAACGGAATTTAAATAGCCAGCTCACAAACAGGTCACTCCACCAATTATGATGTGCCCGGTCTATGCACCGATTTTATTGTGCCAGGTCGGAGTCTGCAATACAGTTCCAATAATAATGGTCGTGTAGGCGTTGATGCAAATCATGACAAACGTCAGTGAATATATTTGCGTCGTATCTGCGTTGCACCCACGCCGTATCCTGTATTTGTATTTATATTTGTCTTGTGTTTGTTTTCATTTTCACATTGACAGACAATCCCAGAAACGTCTGTAGAATTATAATAGGGCTTTTGTAGATTTTGTTTCTAGGCCACAGCATTCTACCCAATATGACTTTCCTCTTACAGAGGAACCTGTAGGAAACATTCGCACAAGGGTATATGCGTGTGATATGAGGGTAGTGTCATGGGGAGTAGAAGACTATGACCTAGATCAGTAGTAGAACTCTAAATCCGCCATTATCATACCCCTTCTTGCTTTACTGCAACTCTTAGTATTCACTGATATTATCAGTATTACCTTATGACTTTCCTTCAACTTGTACTCCATTTATGTCTGCCACATTATCTATTTATGCTTCATGTAGGCTCGTCCTTTCATCTATTAAGATTTATAATGATATTAATTATAATACTCTAATAACCTTGATACATTATTTATGACACTTGTTATCGTAATTATTTGTATTATTATTATCTTTTAAAGTGTCCGAGCGGGCAAAAAGTATATCTAAACATTATTCATTCGCAAGATTCAATTTATGACGAAAATGCTATTCTGATTTCAATGTTGGAATTAACATGACAATATCATTTGTTGTCCTTCCTATATTTTAAAGTGTTGTTTTTAGTCATCATGACTTTGGCCTTGATTCCATAAATTCCAAGATCAATAGAGATCGATTTTTACTGAAGAAACTCATTCCTATGAAGTTTTATGACCATAAGACAAATGGAAAAAGTTTACGGACGGACAACGTCATGATCTTGCCCCTGACAGAACTAATCCCCAAATCAATAGTGTTCGTCCTCTTCACAAGAAAAAATTCCTATGAAGTTGCACGACAATCGGACAAATAGAGATGAAGTGTGTGTGTGTGTGTGTGTGTGTGTGTGTGTGTGTGTGTGTGTGTGTGTGTGATTTGGATTTTTAACGTAGCTTTAATAATTTTTCAGTCATCGCTACGATGTCTGCAGTGTGGCAGTTTATAATGATGTCAAACACAGGGGCATCATGCCGCAGACATGTAGCGTGACGTTCCACCCAGTCAAATTATCCTGACACCAGGCCGACCAGTCCTAACACTTACCTCTTAATGCTGTGCGCCAGGCGAGGCATCTGCTAGTACCGTTTTTATAAGTCTTTGGAATAACTCGGCCGGGGTTCGAACCTGCGACCTCCCTCATCCAAGGCGGAATGAAGTAATCATCCAGAAATGAAAACGTTTACTGATGGAAAGAGAGTTGTTTTTTTATTATTATTATTATTTTTACCGCTGTGTATTTGATGGACAAACCAACAAAAATAAATAGTTTTCGTTCGTCACCAGAGAGCATCATTCCTGGAAAAATTCATGTACATCAGACAAAGAGAACTCCAGGTAACATGGAAAATATACGGTTCGACATAGACACGGACGAACTTATTGAGAACCATGTTAGTATGTGCTTGTGTTATTGTGCGTGTAATAAAAACGTCAATTGAGATTTGTAAAAATGGACCGATTCAAAGTAAATCTATATTTATTTTGTCAGACAATTCCCACGACTAAACAGGAGATTTAGTAGCTATGCTGTGCCATCCATTCATTTTTCAGATAATAAAAAGGTGGGGAAAATAACCTGAAAGCAAAATTTACTTCGAATTTGTCCGTTATTATTTCTGGGGAAGTCTCCTTTCCAGATCCAGTGTAAAGACTGAAATTTAAATATTATGTAACATATATTGCAAGCCAAAACATGACACCTGCTTTTATGACCTAGAATCCCTACCAAACGTGACTGCTGTATCTTCATTGACTTTATGTGTGTTCTTTAAATTTAGGAAGGAAAATGTTTCTGTTCATAAGGCACAACAATTTTTTTTATTATACTCCATTAAATTACGGAAGACTTGCCTCGTTGTAGAAAACAATATTTCCGCAGTAATTAAAGCTGTAATTATTTTCTCTGTTTGTAAAGCAAATCGTGTCAACTGGGTGAATGAAATATAAGATGGAAACGTTTGTTACATAATGGTTCAATGAATAATGGGACGACGATCATGATATAAATTTGCTTGTTTTTAGATTATGGTATGCACATGCGAATATCTCCAGCTTCTGGAATCTATGTATTTGAAATCTGAACAGATTTTGTTTTTGTCCAATAGGTGAAAGGTTCCTTACTGAAATGTTCATTACATTCATCTACAAAATTACATCAAGGTGCTATGGTAGCTTTACATTTCATGCACTACGTGAACTACTGCACATCGTTTTGTTGTTTTTTTGGGGGGGGGGGGGCAAATGGACGCGGCAAATGTTTGCGTGGGGTTTTGATTTGAATTTAAATTCTCCGAAATAGCAATGTACGTATAATCTTCCTCTCAGATTTTGTTCTCGTTGTTATTGTGTCGAAATGAATCAGGTCGCGATGTTCTGTTGGTTATGATATGCAATTGCTCGGGGTGAAAGTTCTATCAATTTACGATGTGATGTAAAATATGTAGCAATGAATGTAGTACTGAATGTTCATTACAAAAACGATATCGAACATTTCAGAGTTTATTCTGTATAAAATATTATGAAGTCTCAATGTATTACACAAAGCTGGCATTTTAACATTCAAAGTCTCAGTGTATTACACTATCCTGGCATTTTAAAATTCAAAGCCTCAATGTATTACACAAAGCTGGCATTTTAAATTTAAAGTCTCAGTGTATTACACAAAGCTGGCATTTTAAAATTTAAAGTCTCAATGTATTACACAAAGCTGGCATATTAAAATTCAAAGTCTCAATGTATTACACAAAGCTGGCATTCTAAAATTTAAAGTCTCAGTGTATTACACAAAGCTGGCATTTTAAAATTCAAGTCTCGATGTATTACACTATGCTGGAATTTTAAAATTTAAAGTCTCGATGTATTACACAAAGCTGGCATTTTAAAATTCAAAGTCTCAATGTATTACACTATGCTAGCATTTTAAAATTCAAATGCATTTCTGTTATTAGAGATAAATTTAGATGCGCTTTCCTCCAAGTGTTGAATTGTTGAATTCCTGACGAAAACATCTGGTATAAAAATGGGCGCTCGTCGTCCTTTGAATCGCGAGATATTTTGATTTTGAAATGTTACGATGGCTTTATATAAATCCTTGCTTCGTTGAGAAAAGAATTCTTAAGAGACGAATTTCGGTTTTGTGGTGAGATCAAATTACTTCCAAGTTTTTCATTTTGATTGTTTTGTTATTTAAAATTGAGTTTTAAATGTCTCAAAAGAGGCATAAAATATGCACCACTGTGCTTGATAGTTCCTAATTCATGTTTCAGATTTGTGCAGTGACGGATATTTCACGTTAACTGTGTTTTATTGTTCATGTAAATATGTTAATTACAGTGTTTAAAGTAAAATGATTCGAGTAATGTATCACGGGTGTTCATAGGAGATCGATGTAAACAGCAATTTACAAGTTTGTCACAAGTTTAGATTGAGTGAAATAAAAGTGTATTCGGTAAAGACGTTTACGTAATATGCAGTATAGTTGGTATTACTCTCTGAATTCCTTAATTTACAACATGAAACTATTAATTGTAAGAGCGAAAGACGATATTATTTTAATTCAATATCATATATATATTAATAACAGTAAAAATCTGTTTCGGTTTTTTCCCTTATTATTCCAACCAAAGTGAAATGGTCAGTAATGTTGATACTTTAAAAAGAGGCATATGTCAGAAATATGCATTTGTCTTATGCTACGAATTTTTGTTGATAACGTGTTTAAATGTTAACCCTACATTCAATTTTAAATGTTTTGGTATTCGCTGTGTAGCTTCAGTCATATAGACTAAAACGTCTAAAGTTTACATATGGAGTGTTTAATTTTTGTATAATCACGCACGATTTGATATCGATACATGACACAATTTAACAATGATATAAACAAAATGAGTTAAACAAATTGTTATTTAATCACAGTAATATGACATTGTTAAGTTAACAGGGATTGCAGATATTCCAATCTGGTCCAATATAACTCTGGAATTACAAAGGACATCCTCTAGATAATGTACATTTCACTCTGATTAATGTTGCATCTTTGTGTCCTAAGTCAACAAATAATGACTCTGTAACTATTTGATTGATGATGACATCCTTTTGGACTTTGTCACGTTGAGGAAGAACAGTCTAGTTTAATATGATAAAACATTTTGATAATGATTTTCTTCTTTTAACTTTCTGCACCCCTTAACTGCACCGCACATACTTTTTGAGACTGACTGTTTTAGAGTCAATTTAGCGTCCTCTAATATTTTAATATATCTAATATGACATAAACAAAGCGTATAGTATGTGCAATGTGGCGTTATTTCTTGCGTTTTCAAAAGTTTTTTTTTATTGAGGCCACGTTAGTGGGAAGCGAGAAATCGCGCTTTCTGTCAACAGTTTGGTAACGTTTTGGTTATTGTTTCTCATTGGTTTATATTGCATAAATCATTACGAAGCCAAGCCAATAATGCTACATCTTGCCTTTTTGTCCCGTTTACCTTGGTCACATTCATGTATGATTTTGCGTTCAGGTTTTGGTTAAAGCTTTTTCATTTGCTTTTATTTCCATAACCACTTGATCGATATTCTTCATACTTTAATTTCCTAAACCACTTGATAGATGTTCTTCATACTTGGCACATATTATCATGAAGCTAGGACAATCAATTCAGTTGCATGCACGTTTGCCTCTATTACTTTTGGGTCAAAGTCACTGTCATAAAAATTGCAGAATGGTTTTGGTTAACTTCTTCTTTCTTCATTTGCCTTTATTTCCTAAACATCTTGCTGGCTTTTGTTTATATTTTGAATGAATCATTATGAAGGCAGTACAATTAATTCGGTAACATGCACACTTACCACCTAGACCTTAGGGTTACGATTATAGTCAAAGAAAAGGAAGGGTTTGTATTAAAGAGTCTTCCTTTATTTATGCTTTCGCAACCATTGGATGGATTTTCTTCAGACCTGGGATCGAATTTATGAAGCTAAGCAAATTCATTCCATGACACGAACTCTCGACCCTTTGGTCTTGGGGTTAAGGTCACAATCTTAGAATTTTTGCGTTAAGGTTTATGTTAACTTGAATTTGTTTTCTTTCCCAATATTTCTTAATCCCCTTGATGAATTGTAATTATAAATAAAAAAAAAACATGTCGTTATGAAGCTACTGTAATTCATTCTGCAGAATACTCGTTGTCACTTCCGTGCCTTGCTATTAAGGTCACAAATATTACACCAACGCGTAGACGATGGACTCGACATGGAGGCCCATATCGCTTTGTATCTAAAACTACAAGTATGTATGTATGTAATAGCGTTTCAGGGCATAGAACACCATAGAAGTCTAGGCAGTGCCAACTAAACGCAAGTTTCAAACGAATGTGAAAATAAAGTACAACAAGATAAAATATACACGATATAGATGTGAACATTTTGTATGTAAAATAGACAAGAGTAACAAATACGCAATTGTTAACAACAATCATATATGACTCACGGTATACATCATATGGATAAATGGGAATCAGTCTAGAAGTGGGTTAATAAAATGAAGTACGCATGGGTTTGGAGAGCTATGATTGGTTGATAATTAATTTCCTTTTATTAAATACAATCTTTTGAAAGAAATTCACTGTGTAAATGCGTAAAGTGGTATATTCACTGCTCGATAGTTTGCATGCATGCGTTAGAAATTTGTATAGGGGTTCAGCAGGCTGTGGATTCATAGTTGGTAAATTCGGAGAGTGCTAATAAACCACGAGTGTTTGGAGAACGTAGATACCATCAGAGGCATATGAAATTTTATGAACGTATGAAATGTTTGAAAACACAAAAAAAGGCAAAAAAACCTATATAGGAAGTTTCCCCTCTTCTGCTTATTTTTCTCAAATATTCAAAGTTTTCCATGCTCTATTGAAAACGTTTCAGAGTCATTTTATTGAAATGGCTCGATAGAAGAGAGATTCGATTTGCCTTCTGGGTACAAAGGTCAGTCTACATAACTGAATTCCTTCGTTGTATATAGCCCGATTTTCTACGGGTCGGATTGCCCACATGAACCCGCTTTTGTATTTTTTTTCCGCCATGGTCAGTAATGTCAGAAAATTATTGTAAAGTGGCGGAGAAGAACTTGTAGGTCTACGGGCAGTTTATACCGCAATAAACTCAGAAGAAATAACATTAAACTCTTATCATTGCAATCCAAAACTCTTATTACATTGTCTTTGAGTCTCTTGTTTTTATCGCGACCCACGACCGAAGGAATGCTGGGTATAATCCGACCATCGGACCAGCTTGGGTCACCTACCACGGTGTATCCCTGGGCAAGGTACTTTACTCAGATTGCCTTGGTACTAAATAACATACTTATTGTACCGTAAAACACAAAAACTGTTTTCTTTCTCAGACCTTTCAAACGTAACATATGCTCCCTTTTGACTCAGGTCATTTGGAGTAGAAGAATTTCAACAGAACCGTGGTCCGATAAAATTTACCTGAATTCAAAATCCAAGGCATGGTGATGGACTCCAAATCAACAAGATGAATGCAAAAAATTAACGAAATATGTATTTGCGTAAGTCAAGAAATGCATCCTTTCTTACGATGAAGTCAATTTTTCCAGGTTAGAAGCATTTCATAAATAATTCATACCCATCATTCATACCCACTGTCCCAGATTAAAAACGGTTTTGTGAGATCAAATAGGTTTATGAACCCAAATGAGCTGTAGCTGACACCTGATGAGCATGATACTTTTCTAACATATCTCGTAGCGATTTTTCATGCGTATCCAAACAAAATTCTGTGGTGTGGGTTTTCTTGATTTATAATCACTATACAGAGCGTATCAATTTTCCTAATAGGAGCTCCAGCCCATTTATTCAGAGTAGCCATTCAAAATTATTATATCTCGGAAAAGTAACAGTGTCAATGATTGGTGCATAGAATGTCACGTGTCATAGAACAACACATCATGTCTCCCTTACTCGATCGTGTTTCCCTGTCTTGTTTGATTCGGCATTTGGGCAGATTTGAAGATCTGTTAAACTGCAACTAGCCATGCTCCACTTAGGCTTCGCCCTCGTGGAACATGACTTGCTTTGGGTGTATACATCTTTATATCTCCATTAACAAGGGCGATAATGTTCCAGTTGGCGGGTACTTTAAAACTTCGAAGTGTTATGATATAAATAATACTGCTATCGATTCGATTCAAGATTTGTTGTAAAAATAATCATCTGCATCGAAGTTTAACTATGTTGTGAAACAAATGAATTAAAGATTTGAAGAAAGGTTTCTAGATAGCTTGTTAAACAGAATTGTGCTTTATAAAATATACATTGGTCACACCATGAACTGTGAATGTGATTTTTTTTTTAATGTGTGTCTATATCGTACGAGAAAAATTAATCAGAAAATATATAAAATATCTTGTGTCATTTATAAAATTTCAGAATTCCAAACACAAATCCAGATTTATGACTATATCATAAAAGTGATTGACGAAAGATCATATGGTCAAAGTTAAATTGGGGGACACAGTATCTTCGCCATCCCTGATTTGATAATCTTACATTTCTTATCTCAGTCTGACTGTCTCAGCCCGGTTGTCTCACTCATGGTGTATACATGCTAGGAACTACTTTTAAAAAGAAGAAACCCTTGTTGTCTTCTGCTGTGCCTGATGGAGTTGTTATCAAATCAAACAACAACAACAGATATATAACAAACAGAACTTCACTCATGAGGAAACTTACGGTCTTTCCAACTTTGATACCACACCATACAAAAGAGTTTGAGAGAGAGAGAGAGAGAGAGAGAGACGTACACGAAGTCGAGCTATTCGGTAGAGCTGTGTACTTAGGGTCGAAGGGTCACCCCACTGCCCTCATTAATATATTCGTATTAATACGCGGTATTTGCAAACAATAGCACGTTGCTCCCGATGCTCATTGTGCAGTTCTTCCTACACGTAACAATTATAACTTTTTTCTTGATTTTCTTCTTCTTTACTAAGAGCATCATATATAGCTAGGTTCTACTTAGTTAATTATTCAGATATTTGTGAAAGAGTACAAGACCTGATGACCTTTATATAAAGTGAGAGGCAATAATAGGACCTGCTTAACATGCATTGAATCTGATAACTATATTGCAAGACTGCATGGTTATTTTAATGTAATTGGAAAAGATTTGGTGGAAAAATAATTTATGTCGGTGTTTGTACCAAGACAAGAAAAGTCCCAGTCGCGGTGTTACATTATTTGTCTCCCACTCGGCAGAGCCTCTTGGTAGACAAAATAAGGTAACCCCTTGATTGAGATTTCATTGTCTCGGTTCAAACCCCAAAATAGATTCTATTAATCTCGTTCAATTGCCAAATCGATTCGTGCACTGTATGTCATCAGTCGTGAATAAATGCACAAGTGTGTTCATATTTGTTGTAAGCTGGACTCAGAGAAGTGTTACAAGACTTTACTTTGACTTCACGTCGATTACTACTAGGTTTTGTTCTAATACCACAGCAAATAAAGCATTTTTTTTTAAAACAACAAAGTAGTTTTATAATAACTGGCTGATTCAAGAATTAATACTCAGCCAAAACACAACTCGTTCAGAAAACAGGTGGAAGTGACTATTTTGGAGGCGTCATTACTCGTTAACTTTTAAAATGGAATTCTAATGCCGAGGCTAAAAAAGGCAAACCTTAAAGACAAAAAAAATAAAAATAAAAGAGGGACAGCAAGTTCACATACTAAAAATGAAATAAAAATTTAAAAACCCACCTCAAGTAAGAGAGGTACTTCTGCCAGAACTCACGCGTGCTCGCCTCGCTTTGTAGAAGTCTCTCAACTCCACCCAGTTAGTGACGATTCCCAATAAAACTGATTAAAGACCAGTGTTTCCTCATTTGATGAAAACTTGGAAACCCATCTCAAAACAAATCTTTATTCAGTAAACGAATTCCTCTGATCTAGCACTTGTTACTGCAGTTAATGGTAGCCTATACTCTCCTACGACAAAATCTACTGCCAGAACAGACATCTTACAAAGTAAGCCGGATTTGTAGAAACATGAACTGATACAACTTAGTCCGTTGGGAACACAAGTAATACCTAAATTCAGGCTGATACAACGTCCCGACAATCAGTGGAGACGAATTCCAATAAAAAAGAAGACATGCTGAATAAGATTCACTTCGGTTTTCCTCCTAATCAAAGATATCACAAAGTTCACATTTTCGTTCAAAGAAATTTTACGCAAGACAATACAGTTCTCCAACAATAGAACACAGACATATACACTGAGGTTTTAAATTACTTTCACAAAGTGTGCCTGGAGTATGTCATAATGTGTCTCGAAATAAGGTATTTCATCAAATATGCAGCAGTAACGAAGTGGTATAACTATTTAGCGGTAGATCAAACCAGTGAATAGTATGTTCATAGTTTGGGGGAAATTTTGCTGCCGTTCACGAATACTATTGTAACATTTTTCACAAACGATATTGTAAAATTGTCGTGATTTCGCTGAGTAACAGTTTACACTGGAAATACAGTTAACTAGAGATGGGGGGGGGGGTAATTGTATTTCTTTTCTCTTTAATTATTTTAAAATCAAGATAACCATATGCTGTTGATTAGATCATATTCATATTTAAGCGCGCGTGTATCTGCCGTGACAATGGAAAGACGCATTATACCTGCTTTTCAGAAAGGCAGGTAAACTGAGCAATAACTCTGGCATGGAAAACATGGAAGATATTAAAACTCATAAAAAAACCTCCAAAGCTATTTTGTTGTAAGAAAAAAGCTCAATATTAAGGGTCTTTATGAATGAATAATATCGAATGAGAGCAAAGAGGAGATAGAATCAATAATTACTTCAAATTATCAAAAGAAGACGAACTTCTTGGTCCCGTTTTAGAAGCATTTCCCAGAGAATGAACGTCATCGGAGTGGGTTGGGGTTTAGGTGGGATACATTTTCGTTGGATGGCAACGTTTGCATCTCTTTCTAAAGACGTGGTGCGTCTTTGGCTTGAAAAACATCGCTGTAGATGGTATGGCTGAGAAACAAAAATTATTTTGGTAACAAGGTGACCCTTTGTTAATGAAAAATGCATAATTTTATGAGTGGACATAGAAATATATAGGGGACAGTAATTGAGGAAACTATAAAAAGTTATTTGAATCTACTGCAGCGAAAATGAACTTTCCCGCTCCAAGTAAATCACTATTAACAATATTTTATGGGTATAACAAACAAATGTGACACCTGGATTATTGACAACATTGACGAAATTGGTTGGAATGTTGATATGTTTGGTCATCATGACGGAACAACACTGCAAAAAGGATATCGTATACACTTTATCTTTCTGAACAGTATTTTTAGAAAAACAATAAGCATGGATATATTTAACATCAACAATGGCTTATTACCATGATAATAATGAGCTGTTTGCAATGTTTAGTCTTGTGTTCAATTGACCAGTGTTTTACTCGATTTTGCATGAATATGCGCAGTCGCTCGTGAGGGTCTTTTCGCAAAAGAAATAATAATTAAAAACGATGTAACATATACATGATTGAAAAAATCAATGTGTCTGTCTTTTCTTGGGAAAAAGAAGTGCGTGCTACGATGCATAAATGAAGATTGCTGGAAACATGATGCGGTTAGTAAAGGTGTCTGTCCAATTCCGTGTTCTTCTGACTAAAGAGATAACGTTTATTTATATACATGATTACACCATAGTGCTTATACTGTGTAGTCATTTCTATTAGAATAATCCACACACACACACACACACACACACAGATATATATATATATATATATATATATATATATATATATATATATATATATATATATATATATATATATATATATATATATATATAAGAGCTTAGAAGAGTAAAATGGAAGATTTACATGCCAGGCAAGAATCCACAGTTTATACCTCGACGCAAAAAATCTCGCAGTAATGTCAGATGCGCAATAGGTTAGTGATCCACTGGCATGTCATCGACTTTGTTATTTAAACGGCAATTAGGATCTGGTAAAACGACAAGTGCTATCAGTTTATTCCATTCCCGCGTGCATGATCGTGATTTATTCTTTATTACGCCAACACACAGACTCACCAAAGAAAAGAGACAAGGAATTTGCCGCACAAATATATATCACAGTTTCATCCGAACAAAGACGACGTGTGGAAATCCGAACATATTCGACAAAAGTGCATTCTCTGCGTGAGTTCCGAAAAATACTTTAGAAACACTTTTAACGTGTGGAGATCAAGGTCAGCCCCTTCCTATCACGGGTGAATGTTCACAAGAATGGCTTCGTAATCACGTTGATTATTACGATGAAGAAAACGATTACTCTCAAGCCAAAGATGACTCTTTAAAACAGTAAAACATAAACACGTATGCGTCTACGAACAGACCAAGTTCAGTGGGCAGAAAAACACAAAAGTATTGCAGAAACGCGATCTACGCGGACCCCTGATGAACTGATTATTGTTTCGCGAAAACAAACACTCGCTCATCTTCAGCAAGAATAATTTAAACTTCATCAAGTAAAAGTTACAACGATGACAGTTCTGTTGTTGTATCATCGACTGGATAGCCGCCAACAAAATATACTTGTAACCATACCCAATGCAACACACAAGTGCATTATTGTGATAAACGACATTGCGCACGTCAACGCAGATGAGGTGAAATCAGCTCTAGAATCTGACAATTATTGTTTCAGCTACGCAATAACGGTACAAAGCGCAATAATATTAACAATCCAAAACACCTCTGAATCATTGATGATCGTATCGAATGGTAAAATTTAGCATATCTCGGAGTGTCACATGTGGAATACATGTCACGGGTGTCCATGGTGGTTTTTGAGGACAGGCTGGAGAAACTGACGATGTCTGTCAGGTCGATTATAAAACCTCTCAGCGACAAAGATCTACTGACAGTAAGACAAATTTTCAAATATTTTATTCGAAATCATTCGAGGGTCTTTGCGAGAATAATTCACTGGTGGCAAACGGAACTTGAAGGAAAATCTTATTAGCACGTAGTCAAGATAACCAAGTGCGCGTAGGAAATAGAAGCCATCAACGAATTTCATAGGCGAATCAACTCAATCATGGCAAAGAATCCAAAATTTGTAAGTGCCCACGAACCACACTCGGCGCCGCAATTGAAATATCCACTCATCGATGAAAACCGTGTTGGACTGGCTTGAAAGTATATTTATGAACCCGGTCCAAATATTACAATTATATTTTCCAGAAAGAGGGAATTCAGGAACCTGTGTCATGATAATTCTTGTATTGTGTTATTGATTTTCATCTCGCTATTGGATTTGTCAATATCACGACTCACGGATGTCTAACTTCTCAAGGATACATTTTGTATAAGTTTTCTGATGACGTGCTTCCGGGTGATTTTATCTCGCTCTGGCCAACGAATCCGGAATATTTGCATTGTAGCAAGAATGCATCGTCTTGGTTGAATTTTCTCGGACAGATCTAGATGGAAATCTGCATGATTTACGCTGCGAAACATTTTTGATAAGTTTGTATGTGCGCAAGCACGTTAAATATAATTGATTGTCGCGACACTTTGTATAATCATGAATATTTTGGTCCATGCAAGTGGTAAATTCATGACATGAAGTATAAAGTGTATATTACGGAAATGAAAATGGCAACATCATCGCTTGGTTAATTAGAACAACGGCACCTAAAGAGTTGCCGAATGCGAAACAAATCGGCATGATAGCAATCGACGTGGTTAAGGATAAATCTGGCAGGATGAGTATTTAGATCGATACGAGAATGATCGACGTGATTGGTGTGATCATCTCGTGCCAGGTCGGTCTTGTCCAAGGTTGAACTTCCCGCAAACGTATAAATACCAATCAACAACATCGGCTGCAAGC
Source organism: Megalonaias nervosa (assembly GCA_016617855.1). NCBI lineage: Eukaryota > Metazoa > Mollusca > Bivalvia > Unionida > Unionidae > Megalonaias > Megalonaias nervosa. The sequence continues at coordinate 17,774 of JAECUM010026896.1, read as the reverse complement.
ACATGTTCCCACACTGGCAAAAATCGAAACCATGCCACGACTGTCTTGACCCGATACAGAAGTGCTGGACCATCCATAATGTTACACAAGAATATCATGGATAATCCTGAAAATAGATATTTAGATTCTATGCGGACTCTGAACGAGAACTGCAGCCTGGGATTTTCTGCTTGCTGATCACAACTTAACTATGACGGTGGTAATATTTGTACCTTAACGTGGTTTCGATTTGAATTAGAAGACATGGTTGTTATATTACATTGAGTGACGACGATCGCGATCTTGTTGGTGTAGCACCTGAGAATGACGATGACGATTAAGTCTTATATCAGCTGCCAAGACAAGCCAACGTGGATAAAAATTTATGTAACACTTGTACGTAAATATCTACACCAAGCTGGGGTAGATACCCCGTCGGATATGATCTCGTTCAATTCGATAGATTAACAATTCATACAATAACATAGCCAACTCGGCTAAATATTATGTAACTTGCTAAAGCGACACACCCCGATATCAGCGCGGGACCTCACTTATAAGTCAATTGTTCTGGGGTTTTTTGGGGGGGGGTGTTTTTTGTTTTAAATCCCAATGTGGAGTTTTCCACCAATACGGAGAAGACCTTTTCAGCAACTATCGGTTCTTAATTGTATCGTGGTAGGCGCGGAGATTTGACTCACATGCCGTTACTATTGTGGTACACCTGATAAAACAAAATATGTGGCTCATCGGGCGTGTAGCGTTTAACTGTTAAGTCACAATATTGATATAAAAACTAGCATAACTTGCAATTTATCGTGAATAACATTATGACGCTATAACGTTATAACGCTAACAATATTGATGCACAGGAATATAGACGCAACAAAATCGATGACGCAAAAAAATGCAGTTACATGACGAGAAAAGCAAGCATGTTGACTTGCTCGATAGATATAAGCGATTAAACATTATCGTCGATGTTGTATGTAGAATCCACAGTAATTGCAATGGCAGCGAAAGTCATGAGCACCCCTGTCGTGATCGCTATAAGCACTATCTCGATTGTCGCCGGGTCCCTATCTACGGTGGGTAAATATTACTAACGAGTTTGTATACATCACAGCAAAAACACACACCAATCATGACCACAACAGAAAGCAGTGTATCAAAGATCATAAGCTGTATTAGATCGCGTCAGACGACAGCGCAATCACTGCCGATGAATTAAATATTTTCATCACCTAAGTAGAAAAATTTAACACACTGAATAGCCAGATCAGACTAATATTGGATACCGATTCCGCATCGGTGTTAAAAAAAGGATTATGTCGTTGTATTACGCGGCTTTTGTGGTGTGTTTCTTAGCTCGGTCAGGTAACTTAATTGTTTTGTTATATAATCTCTGACTCAGTGCTCGTGCTGCTGGATGTAACATTTCAGCAAAACAAGTTCATTCAATGGTTGGTATCGTCGCCGTTTGTTACTCCATCCATCGTTTTGTCGGGATAGAGAAACACGAACGCGGTCCACTACTCTCTCCAAGGGTAACAAAAATTCGACTGGCACGTTTGACTCTGCCACGTATGACTGTAGCTCCTTGACAAGTCTGTATTCGGCCGACAACGCATAATGTCCTTCTTCACGTTGCCGTTTCTTTTGTTCGAAGTTTTCCTTACCGAATCGACATTTTATTCTGGGTGAAGTTTATTACCACCAAGTTTTAAATCTTTTATTTCATGAAGTATCAAGGCGATATTGTCTGCGTCCATGTTTAATAAATTTAAGTATCTTTAAAATGACTTAATAGTCATTATTTTCATTTGCAAAGTTGTAAAATACCTGATATTCTCAAAAAAGGAAACAGTGCCTCTCAGATTTTGCTGTGGACAGTATTTCTTTAAGATTCGGTCCGCTACTGACAAGTTGTTGTACATATTCTTTAACGGTCACGAGACGTGTTCCGATCAGTGTTAATTACAGCGGTGTGAATTTGCAAACCCCAAATGAACTCCTAAGGTGCCAAGCGACATTCTAGAAGGCTCAGAAGAATTATTTGTGCTCTTAAGTAATTAATACTGACGGTCATGGTCGCATTTAACTTTCATATCATGTGAAACCAAACTAAGCTCGAGGGTCTACTCAATTAATGAGGAGCAACATTTTTACCGCGAGGGTGATTCGAACCTGAAAAGTCTCGATCAACATTTTAATGCAGCACTGTAACCAAACCGGTCATGGAGAACACTTATATACAGAACAAAAGAACTCATATAAAAAAGTCAATCACACTGAGTCACAAACACGTAATAGACCCCTCTCTCCCTTATATTATCGATCGACGTGCTCACCAAAAATGCCTTTATTTTTTTTTTTTTTTGTTAGCGGTATTAAGTTTGACTATTGTTAGAGGCCACCTCAATCCAAAATATATTTAACTCCTTGAGAATCAAAGACAACTACATGAGAACAATTTAATCTAAATTATTTTTATGTTGTATTTGACTTTAGAGTTACTCTCATTGCTAAAGTCATATATGTTACAACAGAGGTAATTTAGGTCACATGGGATTCATACGTTGAATGCTTTTATATTAATGCTTGTTTGTTAGTGTCTCCACCCACTACTATCGTAATGAAATGGAGAATGTAAAGAATGGCACTACAGGAAAGCGATGGAATATGAGTCGTACGTACACGTGTTAAAGAACATCAAAAACAAAACTACTGATATTTAAGTTGTTTGTATGAAAAACACATCGAAGTTAATTACATGTTAAGTATTTGCGAAAGATGATCATTATTATATGGTTGAAAAGTGGATTGCTCTTTCTTTTGGTTTAGTGCTGATTTGTAACTGTTTCAGTACTCTGCTGAACAAAAAATCGTTTCAACTGTAGATTCAAACTTCTCTGACAGTATAGGTTCGTCTCTCGTCATGGGAGTGGAAAACATTTTGTACCAATTCAGCATCCTGTTCGTTCTCGTGTTTGCTTTTCTATTCTCAGCTTAAAACTTTAGAAAAATGATATTCTGTGGGGTGGGACTTAATTTTTGACAAAATAATGCATACATTGCGATAATTATAAGCTAATCTGAGTATTTTTCTTTTTAGTTCATGTTGTCTCTCCGCCTTTGTTCTTCACTTTCTTCCTTTCTTCCTTGTCCCCATTGTTATTATTATTATTATTATTATTATTATTATTATTAGTAGTAGTAGTAGTAGTAGTGGTAGTAGTAGTATTTACCCTTAGTAATAATGACTATCTGCAGAATACCATCGAGGTGGATGGCTTTGCTTAAGTTTGTTTCTTCAAACCAGAATAGTTGTTCTTCCCATCAATCCACCACCAGACATGGTATCCAGTTTTGGTTCACATTCAAGGTGGAGTAATTGATCTAGCTAATCTCCATAACGTATGCTGTGGAGGTTGTGTCGAGGAGATCAACCATGTCAGCCAGTTCTTCTTCATCTTCTGCTAAGCCGTCAATATCGTCTTCGAAGCGAAGGTTGGTGATTGTTCTTCCTCCGATCTGACAGTGCCCTTGTGGTCTTCCAAAGCATCCTCCATGATTCTTTCCAGAAAAATGTTGAAGAGCGTAGGCGACAGTATACATCCCTGTCTGACTCCAGCTGTTGTTCAGAAAAAATATCTTCTGCTGCCATTGATGAGGATATCACTGGTGGCTTCGTCATAGAGATGCTCAACAACACGCATCAGGTTTGAGCTGATGTACTTCGTCATAGCTGCCCATAATGCTGCATGCCATACCCTGTCAAAGACCTTCTTGAAATCAATAAAGAGATAGTTTAGATTTTGCTGATGCTACAAGGTATTTATCGCAAAGGAGTTTGAAGCTGAAGATTTGTTCTGTGGTGCTCCTTTCTGCTCGGAAGTCTGCCAGCTCTTCAGCAATAATTTTCTTTGCTTGAGGCTTTAGTCTGTTGAGAATTTTCTTCAGGATGACTTTGCTTGGGTGGCTGATCAGACTGTTGGTTCTGTGGTTTTGGCATAGCTGTAGGTTTCCTTTCTAGGGGAGCACGATGAACAAAGATTGAGTCCATGTTGTGGGCCATTCTTCTGTCGGCTATATCTTGTTGCAAATTGTTGTTAGGACTGTGACTATTTCTTCTCCTCCTACTTGAATGAGCTCTGCTGGTATGTTGTCAACGCCAGCTACTGTTCCTTTTCTTAGTGACCTGACTGTAGTTTCTACTTTCTCGGCTGTCATCAATATTTTTCTGCCTGAGGGCAATTTAGTACTGTTGGATCTTCCTGAGTCTTAGTATTCTGTCCATCGCTTGAGGATCTCTTGATCTTCTATGAGGCATTTTCCTGACTTGTCTTGGATGGTGGAAGTTTTCCCTTGTTTAAGAGTTGTGAGATCTTTAACCAGTTGATACGTCATCTTGCTGCTGCTTTGCTCAGACTGTCTTCGATTTCACAGCATTGTCTTTCTATCTAGGACTTCTTTGCCTTTTTCATACGGTATGGAGATTAGCGCCGAACAAAAACAAAACAAATAACACCAATGGTATGAGTGCAGAAATAAAGGTCAGTGGACAGAAGCTGGAAACAGTCACAAGTTTCAAGTACTGGGATCAATTATCACCGATGAGGGCTCCAAACGAGAACTACTTTTCATGATTGCCCAGACAACAGAGGGAATAACAAGGTTGAGACCAATATGGAAGGGCACATACATTGCTCTTGGTTCGATTATCATATCCATCTTTCTGTATTCTTGTGAAACATGGACGCTAAAATCAAATCTACAAAGAGGTTTCAAAACTTCGAAATGAGATGCTACCGCAAGATCTTGAGATCTCATACATGGACCATGTAACCAACAAACAGGTCCAGAACAGGTTCCAACGAGCCACCGGACCCTATGAAGACCTTTTGATCACTGTAAAAAAACGCTAAATGAAGTGGTACGGTCGTGTCACAAGATCATCTGGACGGGCTAAAACAATCTTGCACGGCACAGTGCGAGGGTGCAGAAGGAGAGGCAGACAGAAAAAGAGATGGGAAGACAAAATGAAAGAGTGGACAGGCATGGGGTTTGGAGATACCCAAAGGGCAGTAGAAAACAGGGAAAGATTAAGAGAATTGGTTTTGAAGTCATCTGTGGTGCCCCTACGACCTTTTGGGTTACGGGATTGGTGGTGGTGGTGGTGGTGATGATGATGATGATGATGATGATGATTTAAGATAATGAGTTATAAATAGTTTGTTTAGCTGATTATGACCTTAGACGGTTCTAGAAAATGAACTGTGTATAGTTTGGAATAATTTACTGATTGGATCATTGTATTTCAACATATATCATGTGGATCATTGTATTACAACCGGATATAATATAAGATAAGAATTCATTATTTCAGACAATATAGCCCATACATCTAAGTTAACATATACATATATTAAGTAAAAGTATTTTAGACATAAAAGATCCTCTATATCTTATGTACAATTATACAGATATAAAATGTGCTGTTGGGCCCTACTACGACATAAGTCGTCGGAATATATAGGAAAAATGAAGTAGACAGTTGTTCATTTCCATTCCTGTCTTAAGGTATGTTTAATTATAACTTGAGATGATTTATTTAAATTATTCATTGGAATTACAAAGTTCGTATTGACTTTTGGAGTAAAATATTATGTTGGGATTATTGTGATTTTATTCAAAAACATTCTGGATGGTATCACTGTGAATTGGCAAGACTGTTAGCACATCGGCACATTCAAGAGTATTGCTACATCAACATATTCAAGAACCGGAATTCATTTGAAAGAGCAGAGGAGTTCGTTCAGCACTCTATACTTTGGACTTGTGATCAAACTTTTATGACTATTTAGATTTCATTCACAATACTGGAAGTTGCTCTCAAAGTTTTTTGTTTTTTTTTATAAATTAAAAAGTTTATATGGTTATGTATATTTAATTGAATTGTTTGTTTGTTAGTTTTTAATTATTTTATTTCATTACATGCTATTGTAATGTAACATTGTATGCTGGACTTGACCTTGTCCAAAACTGAGTTCATTTCCGCTTGACCTGACTGACTTTTTTATTTCATTTTATGTAAACAACTAATATTAGCTAATAATAGCTAAATTATTCTCTCTGTGTATGGGCTTAATATCAGGATCATTATTAACAATAGAGGTAAATACGTTTATTTGGGTCAAAATTTTGGAGTTTCCTAAGCGAATTTTACATGATCTAGTTTATTGTATTGTAAACTTTAAATCATTCTAGAAGGTTATATCACTCATGGGTGATTCGGCCAGTCCTATCCCAATGAGAAATTTTAGGGACACACGAGCTTCTCAGAGTCTTTTATTGTCAGGTATTTTGCATTTTTCTGAGAAGTCTTCTTCTAATGAGAGTGTTTTTATTCAGGGAGTAGAGCACGGCCTTGTTAATGTTCCTCTCCATTGTGTAAATTTGTCATCAGACTTAGTCTCAGACCCCTGACAGTCGGAACAGTATCGTCTTTACGCATTGAGGGCATTCATTTATTATTAGGCAATGACCTAGCTGAAGATAAGGTTGTGGTTAATCCACTTGTAACTGACAAGCCTTCTTTGGATCAGAAAGTCGATCCTAATAGAAAAGAAATTCTTGATTTATACCCAGCTTGTGCAGTTATTAGAGCTATGTCAAAGAAAGCTCTTGAGAATGATGTTGATCAGGAAAGTATTCGTTTAGTTGAGATATGTATTGGTCAGGCATTTGATGAGGTCATTTTTACTCCTCGTTTGGATCAATTAAAGTTTATTGATCACAGTGATCCTCTTTTAACTACTCATTCTCTTTATTCTAATAAGGGTGACAAACAACAATCACTTGTCGTTGAACAGGAAAAAGATCATGAAATCTCTTGCTTGTTTCAAAGGGCCATTAGTGAAACTAAAGCTACAGAAGTACCTGTTTGTTATTTCATTAAAAATGGGACTCCTATGAGAAAACGGAGACCACCTGAGGTACCTGCTGGTGATGAGTGATCAGTGAACTATCAAAATGTAGTTTCAAAATCGGACAAACATGACATTCTTAGTCTGGCCCATGAAACTCCTTTGACTGGTCATTTAGGGATTAATAAGATTTATCACAAGATCTTGAACCACTTCTATTGGCAAAACTTAAAGGTGATATTTGTAAATACTGCAGATCTTGTCATACTTGTCAAATGGTAGGAAAACCCAATCAGAAGATACCTAAGGCTCATCTGCAACCTATTCCGGCATTTGACGAACCATTTAGCAGAATAATGGTAGATTGTGTAGGTCCCTTTCCTAAGACCAAGTCGGGTAACCAATACTTGTTGACCATAATGTGTACGTCAACAAGATTCCCAGAGGCAATTCCTTTGAGGAATATTAAAACTAAAACAATAGTAAAAGCTATGATAAAGTATTTTACTCAATTTGGCCTTCCCAAATATGTCCAAACTGATCAAGGGTCAATTTTATATCTGGAATTTTCCAGCAAGTTATGAACGAATTAGGCATCCAACAAATCAAGTCCTCTGCCTATCACCCTGAGAGCCAAGGGGCTTTAGAAAGATTTCATCAAACTTTGAAAAATATGATTAGGTCATAATGTTTTGATACAGAGAAAGATTGGGATAAAGGCTTCCATTTACTATTGTTTGCTGTTAGGGAATAAGTTCAAGAATATTTAGGATTCAGTCCCTTTGAACTAGTTTTTGGATACACTGTGCATAGACCATTGAAGTTGTTAAAGGAGAAACTTACTTCTAATGAAGATAAGAAATTAATCTTCTCGGTTATGTTTCCAATTTTAAGTATAAGTTGTCAAAGATTTGTGAGGTTGAAAGAACTAATCTGCACTCTACTCAGTCAAAAATGAAATTAAGATATGACAAAAATACAAAGGAAAGGAGTTTTCAGCCTGGTGATAGAGTTCTGGCTCTCTTGCCCGTACCACAAAATCATCTTCAGGCCAAGTATTATGGTCCTTACACAGTTGAAAAGAAAGTAAATAACTCAGATTATATCATCAGTACTCCTGGGAGGTGAAAACAAAAACAACTTTGCCATACAAATATGTTAAAGGAGTATGTGGATAGAAATAGTCAGGTTAATCATGCAATTAATTTAGTTGTACCTGTCCCACACACAGATGATTTAAGCGAAGGAATGCAATCGGACTCTATTGACTTTGGAGAAGCAAATCTTCGGAATTCAGAAATTATGAATAATCTGGACCAGAAACTTTTACGTTTTCAGCAACAAGAAAAGAATGAACTAAAACAGTTATTACTTGAATATGAGCATTTATTTTCTGATGTTCCTACGAGAACAAAATAAAATCTACCATGACGTTGAAATTGTAAATTCTACACCTGTGAAACAACACCCGTATAGGATGAACCCTCTCAAACAGAAATGTTTGAAAAAGAAATTCAATATTTGCTGGAGAATGATTTCATAGAGCCGAGTTAAAGTGACTGGAGTTCACAATGTATACATGTTCTGAAACTAGATAATACTTTCCGCATGTGCAATGATTACATTGATAAAACTGGAAATACAAAGTATGTCACCAAATTTGACCTTCTGAAAGGATTTTGGCAAATTCCACTAACGGAAAGGGAAAAGGAAATTTCGGCATTCGTGACTCCAGATGGACTTTATCAACATAAAGTGATGCCGTTTGGGATGAAAAGTTCGCCTAGTACTTTTCAATGTTTAATGAACTATGATTACATCAGGTCTAGATACTTTTGATGCTTACATTGATGATGTCATCATCTACAACGACACATGGAAAGATCATTTAGCAACAAATCGGAAATTCTTTGACAGACTCACTGATGCAAATTTGACAATTAATTTATCCAAAAGTGAGTTTTGCCGTGCTTGTGTAACATTTCTAGGACATATCGTGGGACATGGACAAGTTAAACTTACAGTGCTAAGGTCAAGGTTTTCTCTGTTCGTATCAGTAAAAAGCAACTGATGCGATTTTTAGGTATGGCTGGATACTATCAGAAATTTTTTCCAATTTTTCCATAATTGCTGATCTCCTGACAAATTTATTGAACAAGAAAACCAACTTTTATTGGTCTGAAAAATGTCAAAAGCCTTTTGTTAAGTTAAAGATCATACTTAAGAGTGAACCAGTTCTTACATCTCCAAATTTCAGTCAATTATTTAAACTGTCTGTTGATGCAAGTGATGTTGGGGTAGGAGCAGTATTGATTCAAGAAGACACAACTAGTGTATATTATCCAGTGTGCTATTTTGCTAAGAAATTAAATAAGCACCAGAGAAATTATTCCACAAACGAGAAGGAATGTTTGGCTTTGATACTGGCATTACAACACTTTGAAGTCTACATTAGTTCAGCTCCTTCTCCGATTATTGTGTTTAGTGATCACAACCCCCTAACTTTCATCGGCAAGATGAAAAACAAAAATCAGAGGTTATTGAGGTGGAGTTTGTTGTTACAGGAATATAATACTGACGTCCAGCACGTTAAAGGAAAAAAACATTTTAATAACAGATGCACTTTCAAGTGTATAAAAATATATTGTTTCATGTATACTTTGTGTCATTCATAAGATATCATCTTATCGAATTTTTACCACATATATATTTGATTTATTGTAAAAGGGAAGCTTTATTGCATAACTCTTTCTTTTTCTTTATGAGGGGAGGTTTTATGTATATTTTATTTAATTGTTTGTTTGTTAGGTTTTAATTTTTTTATTTCATTGCATGCTATTGTAATGTAACATTGTATGCTGGACTGGACCTTGTCCAAAATTGAGTTCATTTCTGCTTGACCTGATTGACGTTTTATTTCATTTTATGTAAACAACTAATACATAGCTAAATTATTCTCTATGTGTATGGCCTTAATATCAGGATCATTATTAATAGAACAGGTAAATATGTTTATTTGGGTCAAAGTTTTGGAGTTTCCTAAGCGAATTTTACATGATCTAGTTTATTGTATTGCAAACATTAAATCATTCTAGAAGGTTATTTTCCATTAGGTAATTTTTTAAATAGAAAATGCTAATTGTGACCTGAGGTCAAGTAGAGAACTATATAATCTTGTGATTGTGAGGACTTTGTCATTCGTGCTTTAACATCTAGCACTTTCAAGTTATATATTATATGTTGAGACCAGTAGTTTTGGGCTGGAATCTTGTTTGTTCAAATTATTGAATTCAAGTGATTATTTTCTCTGGAAATACAAAAGTGCTCTGATAAAATTCTTGGATGAAGAGATTCATTGGAATTTATACTGAATTCAAACCTGGAATTATATTACTGTGGTTCAACAAAAGACTGTTGACACATCAACACTTTAATAGATACCACAGACACGTCATCGACTTCAGTTTTTTATTTCTTCTGGGCTTTTACTGAATTTTATTCAGGACTTTAAATTGTTAAGACTTGTGTCTGTAATTCTTGGATTATTTTGGGATTTAAGTCGTAATACCGTAATTTGTTTTTTCTCGTTTTCACTTTGTATTCTTTGCAAATAAATGATTTGTTAAATTTTTAGAAAACTTGTTGTCTTTCACTCTTTTCTGCTACTTATTTTAAGAACATAGACTCGTAGCAGTATTATTTGTTGAATTTTACCAGACGTGTTGGTTTTGCTTTTTCTGTTCCTTAGTTTAAGGCCATAAAGTCGTCACATTAGTTAGTGCTAGTAAATTCCTATTAAGTATATTATATGTAAAATTGCTAAGTGTGCTTGAGTTTGAATTAAAACTTTTACATTACTTCAATTTATTTTATTAAATGGAATCTTTGGTATTGTGCAGACGCACGGTATATTCTCGGTATGTAGTTGAAGTGGTAATAGTACGTACAGTCATGCGCTAATTGGAGATAAATACGTTAAGAAATACCGGTAGATTCGTGGAGATTCACAATACTAAAGGAAGTATAGGATAGCTGGTCTAATGGACCTTAAAAGGTGGAATCCCTGATCCGATGACGATCCAACACAGAACTCAACGAAGAAATTAAGAAATTTTCTGTTTCGAGAGGACGTAGCAACTGATGTTATTTGTCTCTTTGCCTAAGGAAACTTAACTTCGTAATCTTTACACTTCACAATGGGGTCCCGAGTGGTCAAGTGGTCAAAAGTGCTCACCGTTACGGATTACTGCGATCTCACCTCTGTCTGCGTGGGTTCGAGTCTCGGGTTCGGCCAATGTGGGTATGTGAGAAAGCTTGCCTGTAGCTTCTCGTGGGTTTGTGGTTCATTTTGGGGTTTTCCCGGGTTCTTCCTCCACCATTGATACTGGCCGCCATGTATAGCCTATCTTGTGCTGAAAAATGGCGTTAACAACAACAACAACACTTCACAACAGATATTAATTTCAACGTGTACGTTGTGCTTTTCACAAATGTAAAAGATGTTAACAGTCCATAAAAGAGAATTTAAACCCGTATCATTGACGTGGGTAACAATTAAGATCTAAAATTATACCAATGCTACATCTGTAAATTCGATTTTCATTTGATTTATATCAAATCTGTGTCCCATTACATGTTATAAAATTGTCTCTGCAGCGCTAGGGTGGACGAAGAGAGATCCCTGACTTGATTCCTAGGTTCAGTAACACACATATTACAGAAATTGAAAAGTGATCCAAATTTTGGAAACAAGACATGGCTTCCCTCTCTAATGACTGTATATTCCTCAGCATCTTTCATTTTTCTCATGATATGTGTTCCATTGGAAAGAATTATTTCTGAAATTCAGTATTGTAAAATTAGACATGCCGAAATGATTTCATATGCTTTCATTGGATTACACCTTGCATGTTCAATAAAGTGACAAAAGAAAACTGTTTCAAGGTTTTTACTTCAAGCGTACCTTTACAAATTACAAATTTGAATGCAGAATTCCTACACCATAATTTATCTGACTCATTTGTATATTACCATAGAATCCAAGAAAATAATGTCCATAACGTTTCTCCCAAAGGGCCAAGTCTCGATTGCCAACGGGTTAGGGGGACTTCGAGTTTCCATAGAGTGTTTTCTTGCGTGCTTTCATGTTTGAAAATGCAACCATTTTCAATAGATGTGGCTATCATTGTAAACAAAAATTTCTCTCAAGCTGCAGTATTTCCAATAACTATTAACAAGAGTACAAATTAAAAGCAGTAGGCCCTATCTTGTTCAAACCTAGCCCGAGAAATCAATACCCAGACATGAATTGTTATGTTGGATATTTGGGATCTAATCTCACATGTCCTGTCCATATAAAATCTATAATGCTAAGTCAGTATAAGCTCTGATGAATATTGCTAACTGTAATATTAAAAAAGCCCAGAAATAAATAGAATCATAAACATAAATGTAATATCTCTTTTAAATACTACTACATTATATATTAATATGTAAGTTTCATTGATAATGATTTTAATATCAATATCATCATCATTTTCTAAAATCATGTCAGTCATCATAATACTGAATATCAGAGTCATGATAAATAGATTCAATACAACAGAGATAAAATTTATATTTCCGGCGAATACTTAATAGACAACATGTACAAACATCTTGCTGAATTCATAGCATAAGGGAGGTAATCCTGTGTACACTGTATAATATGCTTTTGCAGTTGTAGCCCTGTAACATGTAAACAGTTGTATCATTCACAGTAACCAGTGAATGAACAGTATGCGAAAGGCAAGGTAACGTGCCCGCAATTCAATCCATTTTTGACTCTTTATTTAAACGCATGTCTCAGAAACGTTACAGAGTTTAATAATCACACTCTTTCCAATTTATGAACGCATTTTAGAGATGGATTGGCCGTCGTGAAATAACTTTAGATTTAGCTGCTGGATGTGGATGTGACATGGGAACAGTCGAGTTCACTGGGGATAGAATCGCTATCGTCATGTTTTTATCCCGGCCCTTCCTATATTCGTTGTACTTGCTGTTGACGCTATTATTTAATGTATAACATATGCATGTACCTATATCAATATTTTTGGAATATATGTTTATTAATTTCCAAAGAAAGCAATAACATTTTTGCTAAAATTAGTGAAGGATACTGCGGAAATAATGCGAATATGAGTAAATGATCGAAATATTTCATTCATTAAAAATGAATTATGTTGACATAACTTACAAATATCTGAACTGCAAATTTATTGAATTACTGCCAAATAAATTTTATTAAAATAAAAATGTAATTTGTTCCCCATTTTTTAAGTTATTTCCCTTGCACTATCTTTAAGGTAAAAGTCAGTTGTTTATTTATTGCTATTTCTTTAATTTGTGACAGATAAAAGTTTATGAGAGCGTGTTCATGTCGTCTTCTGGTTCATCTTCACTATCCGGTGTGATCTCTCCCTGCCCTTGCTGATTTCTGATGATCTTTAGTAGATGTCGTCGTTAAAACTAGTCCTATTGTCCATAATTTTTGGGTTGTGTGTCCTTAAACGAAGATCGATTTGATCCAATACTTACATTAAGAAGACAGACAGACATGCACATAGAAAGATATATGTTAAAGGAATGCAAAGATTATACGTATATACATATATAATTATATATCCGAAATGAATAGTTGCCTTTTTAGTATCTTTGTTGAGTTACATCGTTTTTACATAACAATAGTGCCAGCAAAAGTAGAGGTACATGTTCCTATGAATTGGCGGTGTTTTTCAAGATGGCAACGTCCAGTTTAAAGCTAGCGTTTTGCCCGTTATATTACTAAAAACATTATTTTGCAGTCATGGTGTAGCTTACCAAAGACTAAAATTGGAACATCTGGTGGTTTTCTTGTCTAAGTGGCTTTGATGTCTTAAAACACTTCAACCAGTTGCTGCGTTGAGCTTATACAGAGCTACTGTCAAAATACCCGAAATATTTCGCATGCATGTGTCATAGTATGGTGTGATAGATACTCTATTACGCTATTAGAGCATCCTCTTTCTCTTCTGTTAAAAAGCATCAGATGTGTTGCAGAGGTAACCATTGTGAATTTAATTTATGAATAAACCTCAAACTTCACAAGTTTTGTTTTGTTGAGAACTACAAGCAATATTTTCTTACCTCCGAAATTGAAGAGCTTTACAACTTGCAAACTGGGCACCTCCAGAAATGAAGATTTGACAACGGAAGTGCTCGAATAAGCATTAGCAATTTTACACTTTTCATAAACACATATTAACACACTTTTTTGAAAGAATTGTGCTAAGTTTAAAATTACTTCCAAGAAATGTACCAAACTGACTTCAGTAAGTCATGAAAATTAACAAAGTAATGAGGCCTCGAGTTTGGAACTAATTTGTTGCTCTTAACATACACACGTGACCTCAGAGTTGGTCGGCATAGGGATAATATCGAAACTGGATAGTAAATCGCCAGATAGCAGAGCCGCTTATTTTGTGACTATGACGCAGAGTGGAGCAAACCTACAGCGTGACGGGATCACGTGACGAAATACTACGCCACTGTGCATAGATATCACGTAGTTGTGAGAGAGTGACAGGTCAAGGTGACCTTGTTTGGAATTGCAACATGCACACTGGAGAGAATGTCGGAACACCTCTATGTTACCTTCTTCTACGGTGGCTGATATTTCTTTGGATATTGCGAATGTGGAAATTGTACATGATCTAAACACACAACTAACCAAAATGGATGCTCTCTTGTGCTCGAAAAATTAGCCTGAATTAGTCTAAAGTGTACTTTCTTTAGCAGTTATTAAAATAGGGAAAACGAATTTTGCCGGACTATACAATACCAGCCTCTGAAAGTGAAACGAATGAATTACAAAATATATAAAATTTTAAAAAAGTTATCAGCTCCTTTTTTACAATTTACCTTTGAAGTCCCGGAAGTGAAAATAATCAAGCGGAGCTAGCGGTTTTTTTTATATATGCGTATCTGAAGTAAATCAAAGCTGTATATTATATAACCCAAATTACACCCATCAATCAATCACACACAACAATAAACGGAATTTAAAGTTCTTTTAACAATACCTAAGATATGCAAGGCCTTTTCAAACAGTATGACCAGTATGAAAAATCTTAGAAATTCTTTTTTTTTATTAAAAAAAAATTAAACCTTTGCAAAAGACGCAACTGTAGAGTGCCACCATATGAAAATTAAAATATTAGCTGAGACAATTTGTGGAGGTGTTTAAATTAATCAGAACCACTGAGACATATCCGGTACATTACAACAAGCACAGTTATCAAACTATACGAGAATCATGTGAACAGATCATAGTCAATGTACTGGAAACATACAATAGTTTTTCTGAACAGTTTGCTATGCAGATAAAATGTTCTGCTATCAAAAACATGGCGATATGTACATGTACTGACGATCGACTATATTCAGAAGATTGGTGTGTCGTCGAATTTAGGTATGGCGCGATATTGGGAATAAGGGCTAGATGTACTCGAGACGACGATTGACTCAACAGCCTCGTGCATTTATGAAGCTGATGTGAAACTACATCGTCGGATGAGTGATTGATTGCTTTAATCACAATGATAAAGAAATGTTAGAACTACATGGCGTCTTTTGCAGTCAAGAATAAATGAGTTCTAGTCATGTGGGGTCTTGGCAGTTGCCAACCATTGCGATTTTGGTGTCATCATTACGTTTTCAATTATGTACACACAGAAGGACAAACACAACGCAAGGAAAAATACCGTGTTTGTCATAATGTAATCTATGATTGTGATAAAAACCTGGAAAAGAAGTTTATAACCGCGTAGTACTTATACATTTGAAAGATTTAACCTAACATATACACTTAATTTCCCCAACACTCTTTGCATCGTGTTTTATTTGTAACTATATTTCAACAGGACTCAGGGGGCAGGCCCGGCCCTAGGGCAAGGCGAACGAGGCAACCGCCTTGGGCCCCGCGCTTCTCCTCAATGCAGTTTTATTGCTTGGGGCCCCGCGCTCATCGCTTGCTGCCTTGGGCTCCACACATCCTAGAGCCGGGCCTGTCAGGGGTAGTTTTGTAACCAGGCCCCTTTCAAACTTCTTAATTAAAGGCTATCTAGGCTATCTAGGCTATTTTCTGTCGTTCTTTTTTTATTGTTCAATGCTGAATGATACCTAAATTTTGTTAATTAAGTGTGTTGTTATGGAACTTGTTGCGAGGCATGTACACCTCCCACTATTTCTTATCGCTCGTTGGTAACAAACCTGTTTGATACCTACTTCTTCATCATATAACCTTTTCTGTAGTCTAAAGCGCTCGCGCTTTACCGATCACTGCCATCTCACCTCTGTGTGGGTTCGAGTCCTGGGCTCGGCCATTGTAGATATGTGGAAATCTTGCCAGTAGCTTCTCGTGGGGCAGTGGTTCTTCCCTGGGTTTTACCTGGTTCTTCTTCCACCAGTTATAGTAGCCTCCATGTGCTGAAAAATGGCGTTAAACCCAAACCAACAACACTCAATCAATAGCCCTCCATGAAGTAGAGGTAGTCATCCGTAGGAGTAGAATATCTTAAACAACCGGCCTGGATGGCAAATATTTTGAACTGCATCAGGTTGTTTAGTACACAATGTTTTTCAAAAATTATCATAGGGGCAATGGGATAGTATTTACACTGTGAGCATCACCTTGCGTCAAAAGTGGTGTTCGGACATTAAAATGGCATGTGTGAACGCATGTATCAATTTGGGGCATCAATATATACACCTCTTCAACTATGAGTCTGCAAACACTTGTCTGGTCAAATGAGTTATAATCTGATTTATTACAGCTAACCAACAATATTAACATTTTTAACCTAAATGAAGTACATTATTTTTATGAACTTTTAGGTTGCTGCAGTATTAAATGTGTACATAACAAATGCTTCTTGGATCCATAATGATATGTTCGAAGAGAAAGGACTTGTCTCTTATGCATTAAACCCCAGTGCTCAACAGATAACTCGTCCAAAACGTAATACTTTTACTTAATTGTCAATCAAGGCTGGCTCTATCGGTTTTGCTCATGTATTTTCAACAACTGTGAAAAATGTCAGTAGACAGATTATTTTTGAACAGCAAACATGTAAAATTAGAAGAAAGAAAAAAACCAGAAATTTGGAGTGATGTTAATTAAGACAGAACACGGGTAGATCGTGCTTTTGCCTGTAAAGATGTGTTGGGATGGCATGTATGCAGGCGATCAAAAGCCTTTTTATCTCGTTGTTAGGCATAGGCCCTATTTTGCACAGCAGGACGGTCTTTGTTGGGCTACTCGGCGTACATTTTTCGGTGCACACTGTGGATGTGTGGTGGGTGGGGGTGTATTATTATCAATTTTAGATGTTATTCGAGGATTTTACCGTATAGCACTACATATACTAGACCGATAATAGGCCACATCAATTACACAAATCCCAAGAGTACTAATCAGTACTGGTTATCATTGGCAGTTTCATTTCCAGCAGATATAAGCCTGGTAATTAAATTATCAAATGTTCCTGGTTTCAAGCAATGATGACCGTTGTAATGCATGAGTGCAAGTGGGTGTATTTGAGTGTACGATCGACATTTTTTCCTCTGTAGGCTTAGTAATGACACCAATGGAGCAAATCCCTGAAATATCAGAATTAAATTGAATTTGGTAAAACCATGTTAGTATTAAATGTTAGAACAACAACTAATATTTTATTAGAAATCAGTAAAGTTGTCCTCTTAGACAACGATGACGCACACACTGAGGTGACACACTGTCTGTCTGTCTCTTTATATAAATATATATATATATATATATATATATAT
>JAECUM010026895.1:0-29392 GCA_016617855.1 Megalonaias nervosa | reverse complement strand
CCATGCATATAAAATAAATTTTAAGAGTATGTACCATGGTATGCTTAGCTACCCGGCTCTATGTGACAACAGAGGAGAGAACTTGGATAACTACCTTTGATTGCTCGCAGATGGTAACCCGTTCTTAGCTATGAGACCAGCTGCGTCATCTACACTAGGGAACCATCCGATCGCAAACGTGAGATAGTTCGGAACCATTGAAGGTTGTGCAACCCATTCTCTTTCCACAGCGAGGCAAGCGCCACCATAAAGCATATCTTGTAAGATAGCAATTTTAAAGAGACTCTGGTTAAGGGCTCGAACTTCTCAGACTTGAACAAAGTCAAAACCCATGAAATATTCAATTTTGGAAACAGAGTCAGTGATTTTGGCCTATTCAGGTCAAAACTGGCTGCCAAGTCTGACAGACCCTTGTCGTGACCTCTATTCATTCCACAATTATGCCTTAAAATATCAGAAATCATACAGCAATATCCCAATATTAACCAAATCGAACATTTTCTGCCCAAAACTTCTGAGAAAAGGTTAGCCACATGAGAAATCAAGGTATTCAAAGGTACGGTGCTGTTTTCTTTATACAAGTCCCTGAATAGCTACAAGTTTCTTTCTTAGGCTTTCGAAATGGAGATTCTTCATGCTCGATAGATTCACCATACAACTGAAGGTTTAAATTCCTTTTTTACGAAATGCACTCCTGACTTGAGCCAGGCATGAAGTAGAAGATAATTTGGGAGGGGATGAAACACCTGCAAACGTTGATGTTTGAGGAGATTGAATTTACAAACATCTAGAACTATCCAGATGGGGTCATCATCAATGTTTATATTATATTTTAACCATTCATGTCATGTGAGCATGAAAT
This sequence comes from Megalonaias nervosa, assembly GCA_016617855.1. NCBI lineage: Eukaryota > Metazoa > Mollusca > Bivalvia > Unionida > Unionidae > Megalonaias > Megalonaias nervosa. Next base: position 28,530 of record JAECUM010026895.1, on the reverse strand, counting down.
TTTGCGATAATAATTTAGTCGCTAAATTTCGTTAAAATTTCATGCTCAAAAATATTTTGACAACATTTTGCCTCACAGGTTATGATTTTATGACTCTATACAACACAAATAAAGTCCTGAAATATATTACTTTGGTTTATACTTTGCCTCATTAGTCAACTTTTAGGTATCTGAAAGTAGCACAATTAAAATCTTGAATATATTAAACCGAGCTGGAATGTTTGTGAACAAAAGGATATTTGAAGGTAGTTCCCAAGTCACAATTGGTACCAGAACTGTATCTGCATTAATATTTTTCAGGAATGTCTGGGAGAGAAGTCCCACACTCATTGATTCCTTATTTCTGGTGAAAACAATGGCATCCTTGCCAAGTCGCATGGAACCTGATTTGAAACCGTTTCCATAGTAACCTATTGGTTTGATCTCTCCAATCTGTTTCTTCTCACAGTAACCAAAGCTGAAACAAATAAACATGCAAAAAAGCACTAGGCAAACAAATATTTGCGTGTGATGAAAATATTTATACATTTTCCCATTAAAATAGCAAAAGAGGTAAAACAGACACATCTTTGTATAACGAAGAGTTTTCATCAGTCATTAGTACTGCATCAAGTGTGTAACTGATAATAGTTTTAAAGTTAAGATTTTATCTTGATATTCCATGGATATGTTCAGAAATTTATTATCCGGCACATTGTAGTGAAAGCCTGGCCGTAATTCTTCATCCGGATGGACCGTTCGACAAGCAGATGAAAGCAATGTGTATGTAACATTTGGCGAGGCAAGGGAAAATAATGTCGTTTAGTACCACTCTGTACAAATCAGTCTCTAAATGGCATTAATAATTTCGGTACAATAGCGTGAATCATTTACGCAAAGGCTTATCTTTACAAACGTATATATGGCATCATTTGCCAATACATGAATAAAATTCAGGGTGTAAGACATAATTTTGGAGACAATCTCTTTCCATTAATTATTTTGTAAAATTGGAGTTCGTAATTAAAATTTGTTATAAATTTTAGTGCAAAAAATGGCGGAATGACAGCCATTCATATTAATTTTGGCGTGAAGTGACATTATCTTCATAACAAGTAAAGAAAGTTATAATTATTAACAATACAGTATATACTTTTGTTGCTATTGCGATCTTGTTATATATTTTGATGCATGAACATTTAACAAAAAACGTCGTGTACAGCTACTGTAATACAATTTTGCAAAGTAAAGTTGATGAAAGGTATTTTGTCATTTAAATCCCACAAGTTCTGTTATTTCTAGAGAATTTTCCAATAAAAGTCCATTTCTGTTGTAATAGATGGGATATTCTATGGAGTGGAAACTCGTGCACAACCTTGCATTAATGTGCAGTACATCGGTTAGTCTGGTTAAAGGCATCACCAAATCTTCTTAGAAGGTCTATTATAAGCCATATTCTATCAGACAAGAGTATGACAATCTACTGGCTGAAAATGAATTTCCAGGAATTCAAGATAAGACCATTTCTTTCTTTCAGCTGCTAAGTGTTGAAACCTACCCTAATGTTCTTTAGCGATAATTAGATTTTCAAATTAGCTGTTGTGGTAGACATATTGGAGGTCTGACTGGCAACATTTTGTTTAGGATCTAGTAGACATCATTAGAAGTTTTTGATGAAAACTTTATGTCAGTACGGACATGCATTCAAAGGGGTAGTGATAACAGGATTTTCAAGACGGCCAATGTGGATGCCATATTAGATGTACGATTTGCACCATTTCGTTTAGAACCAACTAGGTTAATCATACGACGTCTTTTGGATCAAACTTTATGCTGATATGACAAATCAGGTAGAGATTAAAAACATTTCAATTTGGCCAATGTGTGACCATATGGGATGAGCTAGCAGCACCATTTCATTTAGAACCAAGATGACATCATAAAAAGTCTCCTTGTGTACAACGCATGTCAATATAACTTTTCGTTCATGTGAAGTAGCGACAAGATGTTTTTCCAGATAGCCAATTTTTTTTTATCCATATGAGCACCATTTCCTTTTAGGATCAACTAGACATGATATTAAGATCTTTTCTTAGTGAAAACGCCATGTTAGTATCACCATATTTTCAAAAGGATTAGTGATAAGAAGGTTGTCAAGATGATCACTGTGCCGGCTATATCCGATATCCGACTGGAGGCATTTTGAATAGGGACCAACAAGACGATGGGGTGAATGTATGTGTAAAGTTTTATGGCAGTCATTCCGGTAAGAGGATTAGTGATAATAAAAAAAACCTTGTGCTAACAAACTAAGCACACGAGACCGTCCATAAGTTTCCTTAATTTAGTACTACTAAAACTAAAACTAGTGAAAACATTAAGCAGCCTTTGTCGATGATTGTTTGGAATAAGAGACAATATAAAATGCCACACTACAATTCTTCCTGATTTCTGATCATAACAAACATCTTTCTTGGATACAGAAGTAAAATGTATTGACCGATACATTATTATCAGGCCAAAACACAAGTCAGTTAGGCATGATGATAACATCATGCCTTACATTGCTGATGTATGCTAGCCACCATGTCTAAATTGTTTGACCAATGACTTAACATTACCAACTGGATATTAAAATTATAACAATTTCAAAGATTCGTAAGATTAGACCATTGTTTTCTGTGATAGTTGACAACATTTCTAAATGTTATCCTTGTTGAATGACTTCAAATCCTTATTTATCCCCAAACTGATTTAGGCTAGAATAAAAATCTTTAAAGCGGCAAACTGAAAGGAAAATACTTCCATTAGCCCAATGTATCGATACAAATGATTCATAGTACCACCAATCCTTTGATCTTTCCTATGAAAAACCCTGGTTACAATGAACGTAGTATCACATGAAATATTTATATGTGGTATTTACTGTTCAGATTAGAAACGTACTATTTCAATTGTGTTACAACAGCATATGTTTGCAATATTTGCATATCTGTGCGCTAACGATATACCTTAACATCTTGTGAAGTTTTTCCTGGTTCATTCCATTGCCATTGTCGACAAAGGTCAGACATACAGTTCCGTTAATAACTCTTGTGTCAATCCTGAGCTCTGCTGCACTGACATCAGGATCATATGCATTATCTAAATTGAAAGATCAATAACACAACATGTATTTTTGCTTACGGTAAGCAAAGCAGTCAAAGGATATAACTAAAGAATAGAAGAGTCAAGAACAAAATATCAGACCACGTTAGTGTGGAAAGCCATTCATAATATATTAAGGATTTTTGCGGACAAGCACGTGATGATGGAATGACGTAATTTGCACTTGGGAATGCCATGTGCTGGAACTGACCTCTACCTCATGAACATATTTATACACGAAGAGACAAGTCATTTTCATGTAGGTATTAGGGTTCGTTCACATATGACGTCACGCAGTGACGGAGGGAGGGGGGTCAAAATTTTGTGACGAAGTGTGACGAGGGAGGAGGGGGTGTTGAAGAAATGTGACGTCACAATAAATATGAGTGTGGAACGCTTCTTTCAAAAATAATATCAGAACAAAAAAGATTTTGCGACCTTCATCCTCAGTCCATTTTTATCCACAATAGATAACAACTCTCTGGTGGATGACTTACATTAAAATTGTTATCTCAGATTAAATATTGGGTAATTGTTATAACCTTTAACTGGTTTAAACTGTTGTTGTTTTTAATTATGTTATTCTTTATTAATATAATGTAGTACACACTTTAAAAACAAAATATAGACTAAATAAAGTGCAGGGCTCCTGGTGATGAGATTTTAGAAAAGTTAAACAATAGGCTAGCAAGTTATTACCATCCTGACAACAGTCAAACGAGATCAAAGACACACGAGTTTAGTAAGTTATTCGGTTCGCAGTGAACGTTTAACCTTTTATTAGTTTTTGTGTGTAACAAAACAACAACAAATGTAATTAGTTGAGTAGCGCCAAGGTTGGGCCCTGTGTCGCGCTGGGATGCCGTATATTGACGGAATAAATATATCAAATGTTAGTTTCCTTTCTTTTTTTTTTTTTATTCAAAACGTTTTGTTGACACCACTGAAGTGTTGATTACAAACGGTCCTACTAGTACAAAGAGTCTTTGAAGCTTGATATTAAAAAAAGCATTCTAGAAAAGACAGGATGAGGGGAGAGAAGAACTTTGAGGATTGAGCCAGCGTGCGGCACTAGTAACATTTACGCCATTGAAACCATACAACATAAGGTGTCCAGTGTTACATTAGTTTTAATTTTCATGACTTTTCGGCAGCCCATAGCAATGGATAAAAATAAATTATATATGTTTTTATTTAATGCTTATGTGCTAGCATATCTTACAAAAACCAAAAAGATGTGATAAGATGAACTTATTAAAAAGTGGAATAGTATCAAGAATGACACATATTTGCTGAAAAAGTTAACCATATGTTGCAAGAGCTCAAGGCGATTATGATAAAAGGATCATTTCTTAGCTTTTGGACAAAACAAGCATCATCAGTTTCCAAAAATGTTTCTACTCAGAATAATTTAGAGTCCAATGAAGAACCGACTAATGTCTTGAATATGATAACTTCTCAAACTTTGCCTTCTACAAGCCATTTTACTCCGAGAAATGTTACTGTTCAATTATATTTAAAGTCCCAAATTGATGTCATAAATTCAGACCTCGTTGGTTGTATAATCGGCAGAAACAAGGATTACTTTCAAATGAGCAGAACTTAGAGTTAAAGATAAACAAAAAAGAAAAACTGAGTTGGAAAAGAAACTAAAGAGGAAGATTGATGATCAAAGAAGATCCCAGAAAGCAAGGGATTTGAAAAAATATAAACTGAATGCTTTATTGGAAGATAATCCTGAACTGCACACAAAACTGAATATCAGGGCCACATGTGTTCAACCAAAAATCGAAGAGGAACAACCATTGCTTTTGCCAAACTATACTGGGTAACGCAACGTATGGCTCAGCTTCTCATGAAAAAAGACAGTTCGAAGTCTACAGAAGTATCAAAACCTTTGATCAATTAACAGAGCATTTAAGAAAAGATGGCTTCAATATAAGTCGAAGTGGACTATACCTTCGTCTACTTCCTAAGCGTAGTTCGTCGTCAGAATGGAAGCATCATGTAACCACTGTCCCAGTAAAGTTAATTAGAGCGCAAAATGATTATCACACTAAACATATTTATGGCTAGTTCTGCTCAGCTACAATAAGACATTTGGAAGAACTGTCTTACATGCTTGGACCGGATGAGGTTTGTTTTATCAGCCAGTATGATAAAGGCCGCGTCCCAGTTGGTTTGGTCGCTGCCAATAAGTAAACGTCCACTGCTAATGCACGTTGAGTATAAAGTAAGCCTTCCTGACCATGACGGGGTAGTTGCTGCCCGGCACAAGCTTATACCCTCGGTGTATGCCAGCATTGAGATCCATCGCAACGGTCTTGGAAACAGAGACGCTGTTGGCTTTTCTGGCCCAGTGTTTATCGCCATCCGATCTGGAAAACACTCCGCATCAACAGCACCATCGCTGAGTAAGATTCATTAAATTCAGAGCTCATGGAACAGAATATATTGTGTAGAGATCAAAACTGGCGTGACACCCATGTCCGCTCAAGCCAATACTTGCTTCAGATTGTGAAGTGTGACGACAACATGTGCTGTGTGAAAACACGAAGCTCATACTTAAGCGTGATAAACGACATATTTCTTCCTCCTCCTTTACCCCATGTTCAAACATGTGAAGGGCTTAAAGCTCCAGAACGAGCAACAGATGAAGCTTTGCACAAATATTTCCATCTTTATTTGCAACTCTAAGTCTCAAAACGGAAGACATTCTACCTCGGTCAGCAAACGCATTTCGGACAATTCCCGACGATCTTTATTGCCCTTCACTTCAGTCTGTGCTGAGTGGGAGAATTTGCAAGATATGTCACGTGTACTTCAGGTCTCTGGTCATGCTGCACAGTCACTCAGTCCTTCACAAATAAATAGCAGTTCCATCGGAGCGCATCAGACCAATGACAGTCGCTGCTAGAAGGCAACGCGAAATGATGGTCATACTAGCAAATGCGGAGAACGGAGACAGTGTGGATTGGATTAACGAGGAGGAGCTTGATTTGGAGGGAATATCCCTTCCAATAAACGATGTTAATCTAGAAACAAATGGATTTCTTGCTCGTTTAATGGAGGAGCATCTTACTTTGCCTTGAGACAATGATAACTATGAAGAGAAGTAATTCATTTACAAATACTTCAGATTTTAAACCCTTAGAATTTTTGTGGATTTGTTGAAATTTTAATGTTAGTAAGAATTGAAGTGATTGATGTGTTTAATTTACATTTCATTTTGTTTTTTGTTTACAATTAAATGTTTTAAAATAATTGTATAAACTTTTAACCAGCCAAGCAGTCCTTGTAAAAGCCTGATTAATTAAACACTATTTTACATAAAAGATTGATGTTGTGTCTACATAGTAAACTGATTTACAATACATTTACTTTTCAGTATTACAAGAAATTGTGGGAAAAGGGGGGGGGGGAATGGTAAGAGATCTGGGGCGTCACATAGAGGGGGTCTGGGTTTTTGTGATGAAGTGTGACGAGGGGGTGGGTGGGTGGTAAAAAAATGGTAAAATTGCTTGACGTCACATGTGGACGACCCCTTATGCAATAGCTGATCTAAGTAGAAATCAATGCTAGTGGTCAGAATTACCCATCTTTATCGGAATATTTGACCATTTTACCCTAGAGAAAATGAAAGTGAAAGTACCTATCAATTCTGCAATTGCACTGAAAGCCCATGTATGGCTTGTGGAATTTCCATGCAAAAATTCCGGGCTGACCTGAAATACAAGATATCAATAAATGAAACAAACTTTACAAAATATTACACTGTGCACGTTTTATCATAAACACACACATCACATGCATTAAATATAAGAGTTTCATAAAATATAAAAGACGAGAAAACCGCCCAAAATTACCCGACTTGAACGGATAACCGCTTCATACGCCATCTTCTGAAAACACAGTGAGTGTCGTGATCTTTCGTTTTAGCTAATGTATACAGCCGGTGTTTCAGTTTCATGTAACTGGATCAAAACCGTATGCTTTGATATATTAGTGCTATGTTTCTTCTCATACTTCTATATATGGTTTAAAGTCAGCTGAACCAAGGTGGCAGGGCATCCGCATTATTATTCGCGGGGAAGGGGAAAATTTTGTAGTGATCAGCTGTTAAGTTTGACAGATGTAGGCCAAAATATGATTTGAGGTGAATTTGAGGGTGTTATAGTGTGAAGTCTGACAACCACGTGCTTTTTCAATGTGTGCCAATACATGCTACCATTGCAACAGATCGGGGGATTTATTCATTCATTCCATTCAGTTTTATTGGTGTGGTTCCTCTCAGATTAACATCATATGAAGAACACCCTAGTGTCTAAATTTAAACGCTTTTTATGTGTTTTGGTTACCCCCCATTATATATGTTGCTTGTATCATTTTTATAAATTTGGTTTTTAGTAATTTTGATCTAGGGTTTATACACATTCCTATTCTGATGTGTTGAAAAGAAACTCCTCATCCCAGGCTGGTATTGGAGTACACTTAAGTGATCCTAGCCACGGATCTATGGTGCCCTGTGTTTGCTATGTGTATATGCTTTTTGTTTCGTATGCTATCTTGTGTATTTGTTAGGGCTGGCTTTTTAAAAGGTCAAATTCTTAGAGTTGTTATTTACTTTATTGGTTCATTGACTCGGGAAATCGGTTGTGATATATATCGATACCGACTTCCCGGTCCTTAGGACTCCTTTTAAATTTAGTGTATCCTCTAGGGAAGATATATATATGAGAGGATAGATAAGTATATTTGTGGTCTGTTTTCGTTATGTTCTGATGTCACTTTTGGGGATATCTGGTACGACCCGTACTACACGTTAGTCCCGTAGCCTTGGCGTCGCACCTTGGATCTCCCCTTTTGCAAAGCTCTGTTATGTTGTGTGTGAGTATGTTGGTATGTATGTTAATAATAAAAGATCTCACAGGTATAATGAGTTCATTTTAGAATTGAAATTATCTAAAATATTTGCATAATATATTACTATGAATCAATTTCTAGTTTTCAGGTGATTCGAAAAGTTATTATTAATATTTACGTAATACAGTTACATATTTATAAATCAATTTCAAGTTAATTTAACTATTATAGTCCCTCATTGTTTTCATGATTGCACTGATATATAAAATCAGTTCATTGTAAATTTTGTTCTCGTTTATATTGTTTGTAGATAATAATTGTGAATTCTCATATATCCCATATTTCATTTTAATTTTAGTTTTTTAGTTCCTGCCTCTCTGTATCCATTTTAGGGCATTCAATTATTAAATGTTTTTTTTTTAGTCTATTGATTTACCACAAAGTCTACACTTTGGTAAGTGGGTTGTTAGATGCCTGTTAAATGCCACTTCCCCGGTTAACCACTTATCATGCAAGTATATAAAAATTCTGCTTTGTATAGCAGCCGATTTTATTCCTGCCCATTTTTTTCCAAATGGGCCCCCAGTTCAATCCCGAGTTTCGGAATTCAATTTCTTGTTTATCTTGAGTGCGTGCGTCATTTAAAATTGTATAAATGTCGCTGTTTTTATTCCATATTCTATTGTTATCCCTCTACCGGTATAGTAATTCTTTAATTCTTCTATAAGAACTGGGAGGTTCCAACAGTTTACTTAATGTATTATTCCTGTATATCTCATTATTAAATCGACATAAATAACCATATAAATAAATGTCGACGGCTTCCCATGGGTATCTTGGTTGACTATTTAAATTCTTAATCCTATTTAAAATAATTGCTTTTTGCTTCACGCTCAGATTTGGGGGGTCTAATCCCCCTTTTTCCTTAGGTCTGCATATTTATTTTTTCTTAAGTAATGTATTTTGTTCTCCCAAATAAAGCTCATTATTTTCCTTTCTATGTTGCCTATCATGGCTTCTGTGAGGTGAGTTGAGTTCATTGTATAATTCAATTTTATAATTCAATTGGCTGTACATGTAAGTCTTAGCGACCTGTATACGGTCCATTAAGTTAATCTTAGTGCACGACCAAGTTTCAATCTGTGCATCTAGCTTGTTTATTAGCTCACGATAGTTTTTGTGAGTAGAGTTTATCCCAAAAGTTAGTTCTAATGCTTTAACCTTGTCTTTGATCAAATTCGGGGGGAGACCAGGGTGATTTCCCCTCCAGTTTCCTATTAGTAAAATTTCTGTTTTGTCATGATTTATTGCCGAACCAGAGGCTTTTCCAAATTTAATGAATTCATCTTGAAGATGTTTAAACGAGCATTCATCTCTGGTGAAGTTTGTGCAGTCATCTGCATGTAATATAGTTTTAAATTCATCTTTCATATTTGGTAATTTAATTCCTTGAATGTTAGTATTATTATTAATATTTATATTCAAGGCTTATATTGCAATTACATATGGATTCATATAAATATAAGAGTTTCATAAAATATAAAAGACGAGAAAACCATCCAAAATTACCCGACTTGAACGGATAACCGCTTCATACGCCATCTTCTGAAAAAAAACAGTGAGTGTCGTGATCTTTCGTCTTATCTAATGTACACAGCCGGTGTTTCAGTTTCATGTAACTGGATCAAAACCGTATGCTTTGGTATATTAGTGCTATGTTTCTTCTCATACTTCTATATATGGTTTAAAGTCAGCTGAACCAAGGTGGCAGGGCTCCCGCATTATTATTCGCGTGGAAGGGGAAAATCTTGTAGTGATCAGCTGTTAAGTTTGACAGATGTAGGCCAAAATATGATTAGAGGTGAATTTGGGGGTGCTAAAGTGTGAAGTCTGACAACCACGTGCTTTTTCAATATGTGCCAATACATGCTACCATTGCAACAGATCGGGGGATTCATTCATTCATTCCATTCAGGCAGAGGACAGGGAGCAGGCAAGATCGGCGTAGCGGGATTGCGGTGAAAGGGGCGCCGGCAGGAAAAAGCGGGAACAAGGGACTACGCATGGACCACAGAACAAAGAACAAAACATCAACAAGAAAACAAAGTGGCCAAAAATGTAGAGCCCTGTATAGGGAAACTGAGCTATCCTACACTGAAAATGCTGCTGATACGGAAAAGGAATAACGTGGGCAGTAACATCATAGAACCACAGGACCACAACAACGGTCCAGAATACCACACCGGCTAATCTGAAGAAATGATAGAGCATCCATACGGAGTCCGTAGGGACTTTGTAGGAGGCTTTTTCACCAGGGTGTACTCTTGTAACTAAAGGGAGACGTAAGACCGGTGGAATCGCCACACTGAAACAGATATGGTACGGATATGGAAAGCCGTCATACACCGGAGGGGCCGGCATATCGGACACGCCTGCACATCAAGAGAGAAGCCGGGAGACAGAAAAGATACCGGCTACCAAATTTGCCTGAATGTATGTGGTTTTCCTTTTGGTATTTTTGAAAACCTCTTTCGATAATATCTCTTTCATGTATTGCGAATTTGACTCTTTGGTTCACCGTCAACAAATTTTCATACCATTCTTTATGCGTGATACAAAAAAACCCAAAAAACAATGAGTCGCTTGACTTAACTGACTGGTAAATTTTCGATAAATTTATGTACACTTTGTACACTAAATTCCAACTTTAACTGACATTAATTATTAACGAAATTCTAAAACTCATTTTATTTGATTAATTGCACAGGTGGCTTACACATTATTGGAGATAGGTTTGTCCATTAGTACAACTGGACTGAATTTGAGAAAATAAGTGCGGTCTGGCGTTTTGGGGCGTGGACGACATCCGTTGCTGCAGCGTTGGCGCCCTTTTTCTGGGGCCCTTTCCTCCTTTTCCTCTGCCAGACATCAAATAAAAAGCGCGACCATTGCGCATTAAAGCGGGGTTGTAGTGGCACCATTCCTACAACCCCGACCAATTAAATATCCCGACTTCGGGAATTAACAAGTCGCGAAAGATCTTGGTATTGATATGCGACTAAAATTCTTCGTTCGTTCGTTCGTAACAGATCGGGTTTCCGTGACGTGTGTATGATGTCATTTGTAGTGGGTATCAAAATAAAATGCTTCCAGATGGTTAGTTAACGCGTGTACTCACTGCATATCAGCGCATGCGTTATAATATACGCAACTATCTACTTATCCAATAACTGCAGATGTACCACTCCGAAATTTCCCTCAGTCTAAGAAGTCGCTGAGTAGATGGAATAAGGAAGCCACCATGAATATTTAAATTGCAAGTAGGAAAGAATCTGAATCTCAGAGAACACTTAAACCCAATCTATAGCAAATTACAAACCAATGTTTTTACTATGCTGTCTTGGATAGTCATTTGAATTTATTTTGTCGGTAAGTACATATTTAATTTCTCAATAATTAATAATATTCAAAGTTCATAACAATCCGGTTTTACGCCAGGAGATTGTACAATAATTAATATTTACAATAATTTTGTTATCAAGCAAATAGTGTTTGTAAGAAATTAAGGTAAATAGGTCATATCCCGACCGCTTTGTGACACATACCGCCCAACAAGTATATCCGTCAGCCAACTTGATCTAAATATGGGACGCCAAATCGTTCAAACTGTATGCGCTGGTGTTGTGATTATGATTTTTAACGTAGCTTTAACAATTTTTCAGTCATATCGCTACTATGTCTGCAGTGTGGCAGTTTATAGTGATGTCTGGCACTGGGGCATCATGCCGCAGACATGTAGCACCCAGTCACATTATCCTGACGCCAGGCCGACCAGTCCTAACACTAACCTCTCAATGCTGAGCGCCAAGCGAGGCATCTGTTAGTACCATTTTTGTAAGTCTTTGGTATGACTCGACCCGGGGATCGAACCCACGACCTCCCGCATCCGAGGCGGACGCTCTAACCACTAGGCCACCGGAGCGGTTGTATGCGCTGGAGGGATCGTAGATTTAACTTCAGTAATCAATCGTAGGTAGAGCTAGAGGGATCAAAGGATGAGCTCAGGCCGGATTTAGGCACAAGCTAAACAAGTTGCAGCTTAGGGCCTCACAGTCTGAAGGGGCCTTTCAAAATTTCAGAATTTTTTTTACAGTTTTATTTTCAGTTAACGCTTACCAAATAGGGCCTCCTACAGCTTCCTATAGCTTAGAGCCTCACCATGTCTAAATCCGGCCCTGGGCGAGCTGGAGTAATCGTATGGCTGAGATTCAGAGATCTTAGTGTGAGCTGGAGTAATCTTAGGGTGCGCTGGAGTAAGCGAATTCTGAAGATCGTAGGGTGAGATGGAGTAATCGTAGGATGAGCTGGAGTGATGGTTGGGTGGGACGGAGTAATCGAAGGGCGAGCTGGAAAGGGTGAGCAGGAGAGGGCAAGCTGAAGTAATTGATAATTATTTGTAACGGGGAATGAAATGATAGATGATTTTATCAGGAAACTGTTTTTAAGGTCTTCAAAAATATCAAAAATTGATTCCGCTGAACCGCAGTAAATTTCACCAACTATATTTTTTGATTTAAGTGCATTCAGAAATCATACAGTGGTGACTCATACCGGTGACAAACAGGAAAGTTCAAGTATATGATCCTAAGCAACCATACTTATGTGATACAGGTTTTATCTACATATTATTTGTGGTATCTCTCACGTTTACTAGTTAAAATTGTATTTTATGTCTTAGGTTACTCTGTGTGTGTGTGTGTGTGTGTGTGTGTGTTGTATTTAATACCAACGCAGCATCACGAATTATGATCCTTGTCTATTGATGTCCTAGTACATTACATTACAAAAATGAGTATCATCTATACACCGAGAATACTGCTTCGCAAGAAGTCTTGTACCGAAAGTATAACGATAATAAGGAATAATCTATCTGGCAACAAACCTGAACTAATTAGATATGTCTTTAGTTCAATCAGCAAAGCATACTGGTACATTTAACTTCAGGAACTCTTCAAACTTTAGTATGCAGAGTGTTCGATGCTTGAAATTCAAAAATGTGTTAGCTGAAAATGAAGGAACAAACATAGATAGCCTCCGTACGCATTGCGATAAGACAAATTTAATGACCAAAAAGAAACGCTGTACGTACCATGATGAAACTTTTCATTTCTTAAAGATGATTTCATGAAGACAGAATAATTGTTAGATATCAACTATTCACTTCTGCTGTAACGTCACGTTGTCTTACGTTAATTGTTTGGTATTGTAAGATCCTCTTTGGGTGTTTTTCACTAGTCGTTTCCATAGCTTTTCCAGGTAGTTTTAAAGTTCTTCCGGCTAGCTGAATAATGTTTGGAACATAAGACGTAAGGGTGTTTCAGTTATTGTTTTGTGTCTTCTACTTCGTCCGTGAGTTTATCTATCTCATCGAATGATTGATTCAAGGCACCATCTAACGACTGTAGAACTCACAATGATATTTTAGCCCAAAGCATTGCCTACACGCAATTTCTGAATTTATTATAATTGATCAATTTTCTTTGTGTGTCCGCGGTAAAGGTCTGCTGAAGGTAGTCTCGCTGTTCCGTGTATTGACTTTCCTGAAACGTTTGGGTGAGAAATGCAAAGCGGCATTATCCTTGTTTCTTTGAAATAAGATATGTTCCTTTACAACATCCTCTTTCATGCTAAATAGTACATATAGTAGACTTGGAATTCGTCAGGTAAAAATTGTTTCTGCGTGCATTTAATTCTTCTAATGAACAGTCACTTTAAAAGTATACAATTACTAGTATTAGTTAGAGGTCCACGGTATTACCGATATACTGTTGTACACGGAATATTTTTTATGTGTTACCTACTGGGTGCTTTTTCATTGTACCGGCACTTCGGTTGTTCCCGTCAGTAAGGAATCTACATAAATTTCCTAGTATACTTGTTGCGAATGTAATTATGTTACGTATCTTTTTATTTTTTACGGAAAAATAATTCCAAAAGTTGTTAATTTATCTTCAAAATTTTGGCATGTGTAACAAATTAACTACGTCTATATAACACACACACACACATAAATATATCGTTAACCACCATCACCAATTATTGTATTCTTGAGTAGAACTTTGGCGTTTAGTTGTATCTCCGGTCCTCCCTTTCCTTTATCTTTCATTAGTATTTCTTTATTAAGATGATGTATTCTTTCCCAATGAAATCTACTACAGTATATTAGTTTCTGTATCATCTCTCGTGACTTTAAGTTTGTACCTTCTAATAAACACCAGTTTTGACTTAGGATATGTCTTGTTTATTATTTGCGGTTTTTTTTTGTTTTTTTTTCTTACATTTTCTGTTTTCCTGTTTTGGTCCATATGTACATATTCATTGTGATTCTTCCATCCTTTCTTATTATTTCTTACCTTAATTACAACTTTCTAATTCAAATCAAATACTGTCAATTTAATTAAAGGATTGTAAATAACTCCAAACGTCGTACCTAATATTACAAAGGCGTCCACCCCTTTCCTTGTAGCTAATATAACGTGACTTTTCCTCACGCATCGTATCCTGATGCTAAGATTAATTAACGGGACATGCCTTTGAAAAGGAAGAAAATAACTATCCTGAGTAGAACTCATGTCGCTTCATTTTATCTCAAATGCTTTAACAAAAGGCCTTAGTCAATTCTTTTCCTAAAACCGCACATTAGATGACTGAACATCACGCCCTAGGGGTAAGATCAGCTAAAACGGATCTAAAAGACTATTAATGTGCATTGAATGAAATGCTATTATACGGTTGCACTTAAATTTGTGCAGAATCTTCTTGGGGTTAATTTTTTTTTTTTTTACCTAAAATGATTTGGTGTATGGTGAATCGGCGAAGAAAACCCTTACAGATCAATAGATAATACCGCATTTTGAAATACTGGGCTAGGATTAAAATGGGTGTCATTAGTCCGCGCGCTTGTGTGTGTGTGTGTGTGACTTTCACACAATCTCAGTGTATATGTACGTAGGTGCGTATATATTGCGTATACATATATGCTTTTTCTAAGAACGTGTATGGGTATATTCATATAGATATATAATGTACACGTATATATATATATATATATATATATATATATATATATATATATATATCCCTCGATAACTCGCGCACATCGGGGTCCAAGAACACAGACCGTGCTATAAGCGAGGGCGCGAGTTACCGAGTGACCTCCAAAAAACCCGCTAGACGTCCAGAAAACCGCGGGGTGGGGTGGGGGAACTGGGCTGTTTAATGGCTGAATCCTCGTTTTAAAATCGAATCGAGGAAAATTGTCAATAAAGCGCTTTTTATGATGACGTTGTTCGTTATTATCTATATATCACATTTATTTTCAGAATGTCCAACATCTGAAAGATCGATAACATGATTGCAACTGGTTTCAACAATCAAACACGATACGCGAAAACATTCGTGTATTACGTCACGGCTTTTTGTTTTGTTAATTAGACTGGTTCCAGGAATGAAGTGTAATAGTGTTTTACGAAACACTGAGTCTCTGACGCAGGGAACCGGACTAACGGTTGATACCGTAAGATTCCTTTTTATCAATAATAAGCAACATTTATTTCGTGAGACAGTCGTTTACGTCGAAACTCAATTTTTATATTTTTCAGTTAGTAAATTATTGATGCCGCGATTTCATTGCAAAAATAGTAGTGAAACTTCTTATCATCCTTGATGATATCTCTACGTGTAAATTCAGGAATTCTCTGCAACTCGTTTTCCCCACAATGGTCCTTATCTGCGAAACAAAGATTTTTATTTTACGAAGTACTCATTTCGCTTGGTTGCCTTGCTATCTTTAATCACATTTATGATTGACTAGGTTAATTTAAGGTAGTTTAATTAGATATGTACACAATAAAATGTGTGACAAGATAACTGAGTTGGGACTTCGGACTTGAACACTGTTGATGGTGATACAGATACAATGTTTATTGATGTATGACTTAAATGAGAAAAAAAATTATGATTAATACGTGCGTGTATAGATCCAAATACTGGACAAATTAATATAATCCGCACGAACCTAATAATGCAAGAAATACGAATACAAATAAAGGACCTTACAAGGACAAAGATGAACGATTCACAGTAATTACGATGAAAAGAATAATATTTTACTCAATAGATAAAATGATGTATTCACTCAAATAGTGAAAACTGAGGTATTTTACTCAAATAGTAAAATTATTAATTGATAGGACAGATATCATACAAAATATCTTAACACTCCCAAATACTGGGTATAACAAATTCCAAAATTAGCCCACGGCTAAAAGATTACATGCATGGCTACCAGTCACACCGGTCAATCAGGCAATCAGCATTATAGATAGTCACCGACCACCATTCAATTCCTTGGTCAATCAAGCAATCAGCGCCCACCAGTTCGGTCAGCAACACCCGATCACCTTCTACTCGACCAGCAACACTGTTCACTCAGCTTTACGGCTGCCATGGTTAACTTCTATGGTTAGCTCTATAGCTGGTACCACGTCGACTACGATCACCATGGATCACTCTAGTCAGCTCTACAGCTGAAGATGTACAAGTCCCTAAGTAGACTGCTTACTGACAAGACGTTCCGTAATGTGAAGATATCACCTTACGGTGAGGCATTTATATACAGACGATGTAGCTGTACTAGATGTATATCGATTTTTCCCATCGAGAGCACTTCGCACGTGCGGCAGGGAAAACCGAACTCACTATTTCGAAATATTGTACATTATACGTAAATCACCTTTGGGTATCGTTGTACACAAAATACGAAACCCGAGTACATGCATTTAATAAATAGAGGGATTTATACTATTCCGTGACAAAATGTATCACAGTGTTGGATTAATCAACTGAAATGAGTTACCCGACATACGACGGGTGCCACTGGTTCTTAAGCATGTTGGATTTGTATGCCTTTTGACTTTTTTTATTCCACCTGCTTTATTTGATTCAAAAGACGTAATTACCGTGATAATAGAACCTGAGGCCCGCTTTTTATTTAGTGCAACAATACAATAAATGCTTCCGCTAGTCCGATATCAAAACATGATGGGCACTTAATTAGGTTCTCAGCGAAACGCTCGCGGACATTGCTGTTACAGTAGATTGACACATTTTACACTTAGTTACAAGAGGACATATTGCATTTATGATGATTACACTGAAAAGGAACTAAAAGAAAGAACTAGAACACAAATTTCAATTGATAAAAATTACTTGGCGTAAGCGACATTTTCATCGATCGAAACGTTCTTGAATATTGTTAATGCGGTTTTCTAAGACAGTCGTTTGAAAAGAAAATGTAACAAATTATATGACTTTTATTAAAAGTCGATATTTCATAATGTTGATTAAAATTTCCAGGTCATATCTACCGTTTTCGACGATAAAACGAGCGATATATCAAAAGTTTCTATTACCTATATCGATCGCGATTTTCTTCAAGTTCAACAAATAGGGATCAATTTTTGGGTATTTTCTGGTTTAAAAAATGGGATCTACGCCTGACCCCGTGTTATAAGCGGGTTCGCGAGTTATAATGGCGCGAGTTATAGAGAGAGTGGTGTATATATAAGTGTGCTTGGAAATGTGGGTATGTATACATAGTGTATATCTTAAGTATTTATTGAATGTCTGTACATTCGATGTGTTTGTTTTTCATTATGCATTAAACGTGTCACCATTAATATCAGTAACAAATGTGTATGTATTTACTTGCTGATGGTTAAATGAAAATAAAATTCTTTCTAGTATTAAGTAAACAAATAAAGAAATAATAACATTATCCGTTATATAATAGTACTCAACTTATCAGAAAAAAAAAAAACTTTTGCAAATTCAAACTGAGTGCAGAAACTTGATTTCAGTTACATGTATAATATACATTGAACTTGTCAGATTAGGGTCAAACTTACCCATCCACATAAATAATGCGTTTTGCGAGTTTGTCACCCGTTCTTCGGTAAGATGATGTGGTCTGGCATTATTGAGAGGTCTATTTGTCGTTTGTGACCCTTGTGGATGTGTTTTGACTACTTGCATGGTTCTTGTGGGTCTCTCCCTAGGTCCGGGACCTGGATTAGTCTCTACTCCGTGCACAAATAACAGGAAAAACAATACACATTTCACTGCCAGATAACCATTTTTGTGACTGATGTAGATTTCAGAGATTTGGTTGGCTGGATGAAACATCCGATTCTGCACTGCTCCAAACAAATACCCATCATAAAACTTAACAGATGTGTAGTGTGACCCGAAGCCGTTTCTGCACGGGTTTGCTCATGTATCTGACCTTCTTTGTTCACACCTTCATTCTAAAAATAGAGACACCTTTTCAAACATTCATCTTATTGTCTATGCATATTTGATATAATAAAGCTTTTAATATCACACCTACGACCACTCACCCATGTGTTATCTGTAAAAATATCATATCATTTGGGAATTCTTGTGAGAACAATTATCGTGACTGTCACCTCATGTGTACCGGAAGTCCATCAATAATAATAATAATAATAATAATAATAATAATAATAATAATAACATTATTATTATTATTATTATTATTATTATTATTATTATTATTATTATTAAAAACAATTTCAGATAAATACTCGAAACGCTTCTGGAGACTTTTAAAACGTCCAAGCACCTCGCGTGGAATAATTAACATCAACGGATGGTACCAGTACTTTTCTGTGTTCTTTAATATGCAGTATGAGATGGACCAGAAATTTAGATTAAACGAAACAACTAATATTCGTGATGAAAATCTGGACGGTATAATATCTGAATCAGAAGTGCAACATGCTATAAAACATACAAAGGCGGGAAAATCAGGTGGAATTTAGGACCAGTTGAGTGATTTCTTTTTTAAGCAACTGGAAATATTACGGTATCTATGCTCAATAAATTATTTAATCGTAAATACTTCCCAAAAGTATTGGTCCACGGTTGTTATCAAACCCATTCCCAAAAAGGAGAATATAAATATACCTGAAAATTATTAAGCGATTAGCCTTTTATCAGTCCTCAGCAAAATATTTATCTCCATTTTAAATGTAAGAATAGATAACTGGATCAAAGAAAATGATATTTTAGGTGAAAACAATCTGGTTTTGGAAGTGGTTATTCCACTGTAGATAATATATTTACTCTAAGCACATTGATATGTAAATATCTGACGAAATGACGAGGTAGGTGTTATGCTCTTTTTGTTGATTATGAAAAAACATTTGACCATATTGACAGGAGCTTGCTTTATGATACATTAATAAATGAACATATCAGTAGTAAAATGCTTACGATACTAAAAGACATATATGCAAATGTCAAAGCTTGTGTGAAAACGCCAAATGGTTTGACATCAATATTTAACTGCCCGGCTCGAGTAAGGCAAGGATGTCTTTTATAACCAATTCTATTTTCTTTATTCCTTAACGATTTAACGAAACACATTTCTGACCAGAACAACATGTAAAACTAGAATTTGCCAACTTATTTGCACTATTGTACGCAAATGTCTTGTTTGCCCTCGCCAAAACTGCTACTCAATTTCAAAGAATTCTAAATAAACTAAAATTGTTGCAACATATGGAAATTAAAGATAAACCTGGAAGAAAACTAAAATTGTAGTCTTTTAAAAAGGGGGATATTTGAAAAGATATGAGAGATGATATTTTGGTAATTGCGTGATAAGGACGGTATCTTATTATTAATATTTTGGCTGTGTATTTTCTTCTAAAAATTCATGGTATATATGTCATAAAACGCTAGCAGCACAAGCGTTAAAGTCACATTATAGTTTGAGGACTAGCCTTAATCGGGTTGGTAAGCTGTCAACAAAAACTCGATTCTAAATATTTGATACTAAAATAGCACCAAGTTTGAATTATGGGTCGGAAGTCTGGGGTTTACACAAAGCAGTTGATATTGAAGCTGTACATACGTCATTTTTGCAAATATATTCTTGGGATTATAAAACATACACCAATGAATTGACTAGAATGCCAATGAAAGTAGTAAGATATATAAGAATCCTTAAGTACTGGTTCAGACTATTAAAGATGGCTGATGACAGACTTCCAAAACAATGCTATAACCTACAAGAGGCATGGGGCGAACACTATGACTGTTGGGTGAATAAAGTCAAGAATCTACTGTTTTTATACGGAATAGAATAAAAATTGGGTTAATCATGGGGTGGGCAATGAGAAACTCTTTTTTGTTATATTTAAACAACGTGTTAAAGATATTTTTCAACAAGAAGAGATGGAGATTTAAATTCAATGGATAGATTACGATTTTATAATAAGATCAGAAACAATCTGAGTTGTCAATACTATATAGATTATGTGAACTCTTCGTACAGTGTTAGCCTGCTATGCATGTTTAGAAATGGAAGCTTTCCCATAATGGCAAATATAATGGTAAAAAAAAAAAAAAAATTCCCTGTTGAAAGATTGTGCCCTTTTTGTGCAGATATAGAAAATGAGTTTCACTTTGCTGTCAAATGTCCCATGTATGATAATTTGAGAAAGGCCTATGTGCCTTCATACATTCACTGTAATGCAAATCACATGAAGTGTTATAACTTTAGCCAGAGAATCAATAATAGTATTAATACCCCACTTACTTTTACAAAGTCTTTACAATTATTTCTTTAACTTGCCATTTCAAATAATTTTGTTTCAGTGTATACCCGTCTTAAATGTATATATCACATATTGAATTTCTCATTTATTCTTTTTATTTGTCAGATATCATCTTATTCGGGATTGTTGAATTCAAGACTAGACAACTTCTTATGATAGGTATTGTCGCTCTTTTCAGGCAAAGTTTGCATGTAATTGGTCATGTTAGTTGCTTTTTGGTTTCACTTTTTATTGTTTTTTTTCCCTACCTTATACAAAATGCCCATGCGCGGAATTTCATTTCCGTTACAAGGCCGTTAAACATGAGTGAATCTATCCATGGAGATGTTAGTCTGTCGAGATTACTTTTCCTAACTTGTTAGGTACTATTCTTCTGCACGTTTTATGTGCACACGAATTAGCAAGTATTTATTTAAAACGCTATTTCAAATTGTTGTATGAAATCTTTGACAACATACTTACACTATTTATTAATAGATTTTTGAACCACTACTGAATTATATCTATACAATTTCGTGAATGACGATGCAATATAATATTTTATCTGACTGTTTGGAACAGGCACCCAGATCTGACAATATTTTATAATACTTATCGAGACATTCACTGGAATTTATAGTAAATTTATACCTGGAACTATATCGCTGTTAATCAATAAAAGAATGTTGGCACATCAACACTCTAGGAGCATCTATTGACACATCATCACCTTCAGTTTTGGGTTTAATTTGGGCTTCTCCTGAATTTTATTCAGGACTTTGAATTATTAGAACTTGAGTCTGTAATTCTAGGATTATCTGGAATTTAATTCGTAATACCGTAATTTACTTTTTATTGCATTTTTACTTTGTAATCTAGGGAAATAAATTATTTGTTGAAATTTACAAAGCTTGTTGCTTTTCACTCTTTTCTGTTACTGATTATAAGAGCATAGACTCGTATTAATATTTTCACTCTGCAAATCCAACGAACGTATAAATAAATCACGATTTCCTCCCAAACTCTTACAAATCTGTCCATGAACTGAAGAATTCTAATATGGTGCTTTAATTCTCTTATATAATCTCCATCTGACCACCATATCAGGACAATCTGAAACATTAGAAAGATTCTCGAATATTTAAATCTTTAAATTGTAAAATAATATGACAGTCATGTTCTCATGGTGAGCTAATGTAACAATAATGTTCTGACCTTCTAAATTATTGAGCCAATCAACTACTAGGGCGTGCTTGATATCTCTACATGAAAAATTCACTTCTAGTTCACATGAAATCTTCGTGACCTCCATTCAAACTAAAGCGTGGCGTACTCGACCAGCATAGTTGTTGACTTGACATTACCAACTGACCTATGGGGAAAGTACATAATGTACTCTTCTTATCACTGGCCAGCCTCAGAATGAAAACATAAAAAAATATAAACGTCATAAACCCAACTGACTTAAATAAAACTATCTTATAAAGTAATATATAATGCATAAATCCGTAACAGTATGTTACCGGGTAATCTAAGATCTCTACTGATGGTATTCTACGATTTATACCTGGCAATCAAAGACCTGTTCCTATTTTTTTCATATTCGACCTCCAGAGGCTCCGACTCCAACCACCTGTTTCAAAGCCATTCCAGAAGCTGTTACGACAGCTCCTAACGGCTCCTCCTTTGCAACCACTGGAGCCGCTGCTGCCAACTGTGCTGGAATCGCTGCATGGAATGGAAATTTTTCACCGGTTTCTTGCATTTGCATCACCTCTGACTTGGATAAATTTAATGTTACCAATGTGAAATTTAGTTTGTCCATATTAAACTGTTCAAGGTGTGTTTTCGTCAACCATATTGGGAAATATCTTCAAATTTTGCCGAAGAAAACATTGTTGTGACCCTAAAATTGCTTGTTTTGCGGGGGCCGGGGGGGGGGGGCCAAGCTGGTTTTCACTAAGGTCAACCCTCACTTCATGATAGGACATTATTATCTGAAAACGTAACAAGTTTAGTTACTCCATCCTCTACAAGGGCCCTCAATCACCTACCCTTACCCCTCAACAACAAAGTTTTGTTAGAAAGAATCACAGCATAACATCGATAAACGTTGCCAGCCTTACCTACATGTGCATGAAAGTACATGTCAACAACGGACTATCGGAATAACTCCAGGTTTTCTATTGAAACGTGATAATCAGATACAACTTAATGATATCGCGCTAGGAAATTTGCAAAGCAGCGTCGATCCATATACGAGTACTGACTATGATATGCACGTGTAATCTGATCTTCTGAATGGTTAAGCAATATTTCTTCAGAGGCTTCAGATGACATTTAACTGCAAAGACAGTGACCCAGTCACTGCTAAGTTGTCTTATATCGTCTTACTAGTGAGTTGTTCGTTATCTAGATTTGTATGTTGAAACGACACGAACGCATGTTCATGTTGGTTACATATTTGCCAAGCAAGCTGGTGCTGAATACAAGTTGGTGGGTGAGCATTTGTGTTATGTGAGAGAAACGACACCGTTGACTTGGTTCCTGACCGCATGAATGACATCAAACGGGATTCTGTAGCCAATGAAGGGGATAACACAGGCATCCACAATGTTTATGTTTATAATGCAACTCTACCATCAGCAGTACCTGCAACACGCGAAATTGCTTTGTAATTGTTGTTCTTACGGGTTAATATAACTGTATGTTTGGCCCCCAAAATAACCTTCCGAACATCTACACAAACCAAAACATATGACTGAGACGAATCGCACTCGAAATTCACATTGAGGCTCCACGAAGTTGTCCTTGAGGCTGTGCAAATCCATTGTTAAAAGCGTAGGTGGCACCTACAACTACAGGTCGTACATCTACATAAGCGTTGCGTTCCAAGATGTTAGGGCGCATAATTGAGTACTGTTGTGAATCTGCATAATTATCACTGCATCTATCAATTCCAAAAAATCCTCAAGGTAATGTCAACCTTGTCAAGAAGTGATTCAATTTCCTTTGAGTGGATGGAATAGATTGCGCTTTTGATGAACGTACGATTCCATTGTTAACAAAACAATATGGGGTATTTACGAGGCATTCGCCACTGGTTAGTTTGTCTTGTTTACGTTTTCCCTCAATTTCCAAGAAGTTCTCACATGTAAGAAAAAGCCTAGATGTGTCTTGCACATATAATTATATTTTGTTTTGATTACGGGCCTTAGCCGGGTATGAGTAACCACTTTCGCTTCGATCCACTAACGCATGCGCACCTATATCAAAAGCTTGGTCTGTCTTATGTTTGAACTGAACCGTTGTTTATACATTACTAATTTTCGTCTAAATACGCCGTCCAAATCCACTTTCCTTTGCCAAGTTTTCAATAACTGAATGAACCAATCGTCATTGATGGGATTCATTAATAATTTGACAAACTGCTGCTGGTTCAACCACTTTTGGTGGTTGACGAGTTACTAATCGTTGTAGGCGATCTAGAACTGATGGAACCGCTTTCAATTCTGTTTGTTAATCGATAATGGGCAACGTTGTTCACGCTATTAAAAAAACTCGTATTACAATTTGTTTAGCAATTGGTGCATCGCACGATGATAAGGCTGTGAACCCCTTTGGTGCCCCTGCAAACAATCCACAAACAGCATCGAAACGTCCAGTCCCGTATTATGTCATATAAACAGTTTCCAGGCGTTAACAACACGCAATGGTATCTCACGTCCAGCTACGACTGTCATAAAATTAAATATCAGGTCGATGTCTAATGTACAGTTTCATTTTCAACATTTCACACCTCGAAGATCTACGGTGTCGGTATTGAACAACAAGAGTCAGCGAATAAATGTGCGCTAATTATTATCACATGAAAGATACACAGACAACGTGAGCAGTAATTGATATCAAGTCCCCCGGTTTTACAGTTCTTGAAAACCCAGACAAAATATAACCATGAAAAGCCTGTGGCTAGTGTCTAATAGTTTCTACAGTCACTTTTATTGCATTTTTAATTTGCTGGATGCGTTTAGCTATCTTACGAATTGGACCCGGTTTTCCTTTTGCTCCCGTTAGTGCTGCCACTTGTTCTACTGTTGCTATGGTTGCCTTTGTAATATCCATATCAAGTTCCACAACTTATTCTGATAAGCGGTGCAAATGTTTTTTTTTTTTTAAAGCTCGCTTTGAGGACTTCTCATTACGTTTATCTTGACTGTAACAGATATATGACACTATTGTGGCCTTCTGTTAAAAAAGGAATCAGTTTCTGGTCCTGACGATCGGCTTTCCATTCTCTTCTTTGACTTCATTGGCGGAAAGAGACATTTCATCAGAGTATTATGATTGTTAAATTGCCGCCTGAGACACATTTGTGTCCAAACCCGCACGATACTTTTGGTTTGGGCCGTCAGTCAAATCAATAGAGAAGAGAACACCACACGAATCCTTAGTGACCTCAGCAAACATATCACGCAATTCATCCGTGAAGAAATCGGCGACAAACCAAGTCCAATGAATATTCGCATTGCTACTAAATATCATCAACTTGTTACATATGTCTCTGATCACTTTTGGCAAGTGTGCGTATCTATGAGTAAAACAGATCACTTCAGTCTTTTTGTGCCAAACTTGTGAAAATATTTATTCAAAATTGATTTTGTTTTCAAGAATGGAGTCATCGTACACGACATGATTATTTTCACTTGAATCGAAATCATTTATGGTAGCTGCATCATCATTTGTGGAAAAGAAAGTAATAGTAGTGGAGTTGCCACGCAACGATTTTTGAAATTGTTTCAGAACACCATAACACGGTTCATTATCAGCTGACGGCGCTATCACGTGCAACAGATCCCAAGTTAACTAACGCAACATCTTATTCTATAGCAACTGAGTTTTTCTCATCCAGCAGAATCAATGATTAATGCGCAAATTATGGAACAGGTTCCATTGACACTAAGATGGATGCTTTAGGTATTGCTTGCGCAGAGAAATCAATGACAGTGAAGTTCATTTCTCGTGTTGCCATTGTATAATACAATCATGTCTTCATATTATTGTGACGTCGCATGAAAACGTACCTCAAACCCAACTCGAGTTCAGGCACGTAATGGTCAAAACACAATCACCGGCACTTGTGCTCGATGTGGAACAAAGACGTTCACTTTCATTTAATCAGACCATCCAGATCTATAGGTGGAACTGAAAGTTCCGGGTTATAAAAATGTCGTTCGTGGTGATGTCGCTGCTGCATTAACAAAATTACCACAAATACCATAGCATAAACATCCTACACCGCTTGATATTCGAATTGATTATAACAATCAACCAATGCCTGGTGAAGCAACTATTAACCGTGTTCATGCAGCATTTACCGACATGGCCTTGTTTATTAAACATCTGAGGATATTCATGTATGTCACCGACATGGCATTATTTATTAAACATCTGAGGATATCCATGTATGTCACTAACATGGCATTGTTTATTAAAGGTCACTGGCAACATGTATTGTACAAAAGTGTGATATTATTATAGTCATAAGAAAAGCATTTGTTATATTGCACACCATAAGAATGTTTAATTAAACGTAAAAATCCGCTTTTTCAAATGAAACAAATATTCGGCAATCTCCGTATACCCCCAAAGGCAATCTACTTGCGATATGTGTAATTTTTAATTGTTACGACTCTATGTATCAAAATATTTAACAGAAAAAGTAAAATCAACAATTTTAGTAAAATCTACTAGTTATTTATTTCTCTATACTACAAAGAGAAAATTCCAGAGAAACTTCAAATATTATGAAATTGAATTCCAAATAATCATGTTTTTCTTATTGCAAGTCCAAAACCACAATATTTCTAGTGAATTCCAATAGTTTTGAATGACCTCACAGAATGTAACGATGCAGTCCAGTGCTTCTTTGAATCCAAAGTAATATGTTCATCCAAAAGTCAATGAGCACAATAGTAACTTTATTGAATATTTTAAATAAATATTTCTTCTCGAATTACATCTGACACGATTGTAAATTCGGATGACAAATGCAGTCCTGTAGACTGATATAGAACAGGAATGATTGTATTTGTTTTTCACATTACCTATATCATTACAGGAGAGAGAGAGAGAGAGAGAGAGAGAGAGAGAGTTTCCATGCAGAAGTTAATTGCGGTTCCCGTTTATAAAGCCACCGAAGTTGTGCGTGTGTGTCTTTGAGTGAGGACGAGAGAGAGAGAGAGAGAGAGAGAGAGAGAGTTGGCTTTATTTAATAGATCATGTAAATAATAATAATAATAATAATAATAATAATAATAATAATTATTATTATTATTATTATTATTATTATTATTATTATTATTATCAAATGTTTGTGTCCGTACATCGTATTCTTTGCTGGAACTTGTGTTATTATGCTAAGTAAATACAGATTTTACGACTTGGAGAGAACTCTACAGGTTCACAACTCTTGGAATATCTGATATCTCTCGTTCTGGAAAAAGAGCTCTCCCCACAATCACTAGATAATAGCGAGAATGGAGAAGTAAGAGGCAGAGTAAAGATGGATGACCGGGAGAGTGGAGGAGTAGACTATCAAAAGTAAGGATGAACTCTGCCTTTGCTGTTCTTTAACATTACCTAGTGGTCAGTCCTTATAGGTGGAAAAAGATATAACAGAAAGGTCGACGGAAAGAAAAGAAAAGAGAAATAGAATAGAGAGAAGAATGAAAACACATAAAGGAACTACTAGGTCACTGATTGAACTTACCACGCCACTGGACCATAGTCTATCACCTGACTGGACTGTCTCAAACTGAAAGTGTTCTTAAATAACACACAGAGAAAGATAAGAGTGTGAATAAACTACATAATTCTAAATCATGGTACATAGAAAATATTTATTAATATTCACTTGAACGTAGTGTAACATCTTAAGAAAACTTAGTTTCAACGACCTGTAGATAAAACAAATTCCTTCATTATGTATGTGCCACTAAATGAAGACTTGCATAAAAACGTGAAAACACTCTTCTCTTAGGAAGTTATTACAAGGAAACCAGTTTTTCAACCTCTGCGCGTAAAAAGCTTTAGAAGTTCAGTTATATTGTAAACTAAATAATATTTTATATCCATGGTTCTATTAAAAGAGTTACAATTGGCAATACATTATGCAAGAATGGAAAGTCTTGTTTTCAATGCACAGCTTTCAGAAGTTGTTTATGATAATCATGATCAGACATCTACCAGATTTGCACGACGTTATCTTCTGCCACCCGAACTGATCACCCAGGGTTCATTGGGATTCCATGAAAATTCTATGATTTCGGCTGCGCGTTCACAATAAATGAACTTCATCTTTGTTTGAGCACCTTCTGCAGATTGTTCCTCTCCAAGTAGGCTTAGATCACCGACATACAGCCTTTTGCCCATGCCACTCTATGCCAGGATATTCCCATTGTGAGGGGACCACTGGACCTTTAAGGGTGCATCTTTATGGGACTCGAAAGAGTACAGCTTCCATTTTAAGTTCCTTAGATCCCACAATACAACAGTCTCATCCGCAGATCCAGTGGCCAGAATAAACTCGTTGTACGGATTAAAGGCCAGGCAGTGGACCTCAGCAGCGTGGGCATAAACAATGTGACTGGTGTTGTTTGAGCGAATGTCCCAGATCATAAGCTTCTCGTCATCAGTCACAGACTCATACATACTTTAGTAGAAGGGATGCCATGCCACATCAATCACAATTGATGTATGTTCTGTAAAAATGGTAATTGGATCAATAACTCCTGCTTCTGTGGGCATGGAATTTATATCCCATAAACAAATGGTGTGTCGCCTGAAGCACTTATTA
>JAECUM010026894.1:0-21388 GCA_016617855.1 Megalonaias nervosa | reverse complement strand
TATAACGATGTATGAACTAACATTTTGGGTTGCATAGTTTTTCACCGCACACCTTTATTTTACATTTCTTTTGAAGAAGTTTAAGAACTTAAATGTTTTAGATTATAGCATGTAGGACAGAGTTTTAGTGCTAATGTTGATTTGAAGGCATTTATTGTTATTGCATTTTTTCATATTAAATTCTTTTTAACTCAATTCTAACAGTCACTCTTTGTCCAATACTGTGCTGATATGCCGTTACATACATACATTCATACATACATACATAAATATATACATTAATAACTACATACGCACTCAATGCGTGCAATCCTTGGTACTAGTAGAGGTTTCCATGTTAGAAATCATTACTTTAAACAAATTACCTGAAGGGTACGTAAGCCCCGAAAAGCCGTTCCTTGTGTCACGTGACATGAATAATAAAATATTGTACAAATTTCTAGGTGAATTGTGCCACTTGACATGAATCTTCTACATAACTGCCGTGAGTACAACTTCATTATATCTTGCAGATTTTCATAGATGTTTACTAAGCGCCTCCTGTACATTACCAAAATCAGGAGTATTTTCTTAAGTACATGAGAAAATGCAATTTAAACAAATATATCATATCAACAAACCATTTCAATTAATAGAAAATTCAGAAACATAAATTAGGTGTCATATACGAAGCAAATGTCGCAAACGCCAAATTGTAATAGAGAAAAAAAGGATTCAACGCGGGAATACAAATATGATCAAGATGAAAACGATAACAAGCGTATTGTGTACCTATATGTAAGAACCCTACCGATTGGTAAGCTTAAATGGCGCTAGACCCCATTTATTTTCCTTCTGTGTTATGTATTATCATTCGGATAAGGATGGATAAAATGCACAAGCAGATCTGCGTAAACAAGCTGCAGAAAATATAAGGTCTAAAAAGCTTACAGCAAGGTAAAGCTTATTGCATGTATGCTACTGCAAACAAAGCGATTTTACATGCAGACTATCTCATGACTCTCCACGTTTCACAAAGAAATGCTAGCGCTTGAAGTTGCATATATATTATAGTTACACTTAATTAACAATAATGTTGGTCTATATTATAAATGAACATTATCATGTCAAATGACATTTTCATTTCGGGACAGAACTCTAAAATATAAATATGATAGGCAACGGTACCGACACCATTATTTTCTGTCCCACTTGTCACAATGCCTATTTACGATTTATTGTGTAGAGCTTGATTTAATAAGACAGACTTAAATATCTATAAGATACAGATTATAAAACGGACGCGGCCAAATTCTAATTATAAACTTGTTATCCAAGTTAGCAACCTACCTAAATCTTTCTACAATAAGAAATACATCTGAATGAGTTTAAAAGGTCGTTAATTCAGGGTTTCGAAAGCAGACTTCCAGACACGGACGAGTTGTTAAACATAATGTTCTATAATACTTGACCATTAAAACCAAAAACTTGGTGAACCATTATTCAATTCAGTTATCTCTCCCTGTCTATTGATATGTAAAGTGCCTGAAGATCCGCCATGCACACAAGTTAACCTCTCTCAATACGTCTTTTCCGTTTACATGTGGACGTGCAAGATTTGCAAGCACCTTTAAGACCCGTGACTCTGTGGATAATTTTATTAGATTTACGATAGGCAGAATTATGTATGCAGAATATAAATTATATCACGATAGGTACACATCAGTGGTCAGTTGACAAGCGAGGAACACCAAATCACCAGACCTGTGGATTGTTGTCTCTGTCCATTTTCCGAACGACAACTCTGTACATTCACGACAAATTGGATTTACTAGCAAACTCATTATCACAAATGGAACAACATTGAACGAAATGATCTCTCCCTCCTTCTTAATATGATAGGCCTGATCACGTGAAATGGAGTCACAAATTCCCACTTTGATTTCCAGTCCAGATTCCAGTTGTTTGTATTATCTGTCACATTGGAGGATATTAGTAGGCACGATCATCAACTAACTGTTCTGATTCCTAAAATGTCTATACAAATATATAATCAGATAATTCGATTATCAGTGTCGCTATCTCTGGTGACAGGTGTATCCAATAAAATTCCTTCCATTCTGAAGAATATTCTCAACCACTTAATGATGAATATCTCTTTCTTTCCTCACAAAATGTCCTCCATTAACAAGACATAATGAATCTGACTGAATGGATCTTGTTACGAAAAGAGTTCTGAAACTTTTATATATATATATATATATATATATATATATATATATATATATATATAGTATCACAACTTTCGAGAACGGCGCGCGCATAAATATTTGCGGTGACTGTTTATTCGCCGGCATTTCCTTGTGTTGAGCAGATATTAATATTCACCAAGTGCAAACATTTCCTTCATGCTTCTTTTAACAATGCATCTAGCGATTCTTTTTCACGATCGACAAAGCAGCTGCCAGTGACGACTTTGACCCAGAGCATAACAGTATTTTCTTGTACGATTAAGTGGTTCTTGACCGACAGAATAATAATACAATTCTTAAACCGTGGAATATTTTCGCAAATACGTGCTTAATAATTCTGTAAAAGAAAGCGTTGAAGTACTTGAGAAATTGTAACCAATATTTATAGAAACAGCCATGAAACAAGCAAGGACTAAAATTCCCAGGCGACACGCATACCCATCTCAACACGGGCAATCATACTAACCTCAACCATCAAACGAGCCTGAATATAAAGACAAACCTAAATCCAAACATAAACTTCCATCGGCAGCACTTTCCTCTACCTAAATAGCTGTTCCCCTACGAAGAATAAAACAAGCAGCAGCGCTAAAAGCAAAAAGAAGCTAAAAGAAAACAGGAACAAAAAAGTATACAATCTCAAATTTCGCAAGCTTACACCACAGTAGACCGTTTCTCTGACTTCGACCTTCGAAATAAATCCTCATTCGAAAGTCAGAATGAAATAGAACCCCAAAGCGAAGACACGCTGGAAGTATAATTGGCAGGATGCTACAAGAAACTGAAGAAATATGACTTCAGACAGTGAAAAATTTGAAGGAAAAAGTCTTGGGGGACAATGTGACAAACAGCAGCTCTTTGAACATGTGGATCATCTGCAAAAAACTTTTGGGTCTGTACATTTGTCAGACATTTATCGCTGAGAGCGTTGTGGCCCCAGTAAGATTTTGTTCGTTAATGCAAGAACACACTGAAGTATCAATGTTCAACTTCGTTCGTACAACATCATTAATAATTGCTAAGGAAACATTTTGTGTTGAGAATCTCCGCGTCATTGATGCTGCGATATAGCGTGTGGTTACTAACAAAATGCCCAATCGTCGCCTCGATGATCATGATCTCATTACCAAAATCTGAATTATAGATGGTTATTCTGACTCAACGAAACGACAATCCCGTACACTCGAGATTGCACTAGAGTTGCTGCTCGTGTCTTACAGTTGGCCTAGTATTTGTTCACGACCGTTGGATGCATCGATGAGAATAACTCTTTTATGATTTCGTCTGATGATGGCGCCACCGGGAATGTTTCTGGAAGTGATTGAAGAGATTGATGATGCGATGCGACGGCGAATCACATTCGTGACCACAAAATATTCTAATATATATGTACATACATAAACCTACAACCTACAATCAGCTCTGACATCTCAATGGAATCTCGAGAAAAGGCAAAAGAGGCTGACAGTTGGACAGTTATCGTGATGAACAATTCTTGGATGGCACAAATGTATTAATGAAATTGACGCAGACATACACCTCGTACGCATGGGATACGATATGGCACCAGATATTGTCAGGATCACCTCACCGATTCAGGTTTATCTAACCGTGATGCCATCAGTGGTAGTTACCGAATGAACTTTTCACGGTCATCAAGTATTACCTAGTAGAGTTTCATATGTTTAGATTCCACATAAATGCACTCCCGAGTGATCTGCTCCTTTTTACTCCAACATAGTCTTGTGTCTTCCGTGCAGCAATCTCCGGTTGAACCACCTTCATTTTTCCTGTGTAGGAGAACGGGCATAGATCAGATCATGACAATATAGCTGTAAGATTAGAGATCGACCTGATATTTAGTAAACTGACAACCGTACGCAGATGTGTGAGACTTTTTCGTGTTGTTAACGTGCGGTGACCTGTGCAGGCAACATGTTACGGAAATGGCCCTGGTAATGTTGTCAGAGTGTTGTTCACGGGAGCCTCCAGCGTTCTCGCAGGGCTGGCATCGCGTGTATCACCAATTGCTAAGCAAGTTGCGATACGTGTCGACGATGGTTTCAAAAGCGCAGCTACGTATCGTATACAAATCTAGGATCGCAGGTGTTTCAATCAATTGGAGATCAGCTTGGGCGGTTGATTAACAGAGAAACGGTTGCACTTCTAACCACAGCAATAATGCACGCACCGCTCACTAAAATAATCGATGAAGTCTGCTGGAAGCTAATACCGATTCAGTGATTGTAAATCTGGCAACGTACAGCTGATTCAGAAACCGTAACTTGATAAAAAGGTATTAGACAAAACCTGATATTATACATTCTTTGCGATATCAAAATTGTCGGAGCCATATCGATAGTAACTGGTGATGCTGATGACACTGGAAAATAATTTAATTACGGTTACATTCGCGAATAACTGTTTATTCGTAATTCCCTCTGCCGCCCAATTTATTCTCAGAACAACTGCCAAGCTGTACTATATGGAATTGGAAGATAAACGTATTAGCATGACATAGTTTGAGACTGTGTAGGTTGAGACATATCCATTCACAGATACAGAGCAAGTGTGCTGGCCACCCGAACGAGTAGCAGCAGAAATCGAGTAAACCTATCGCTAGAACCTAATCTCTCTTAAGCTAATTAACTAACTGCTACCATGTACTTTGCTATCAGGCGTACCTTTTAGCAGAAGCTAGATACAAAATGTATTAATATTTGCTCTACTGATGTGTGCATTTGTTGTTCTTCCAATAATGGTTTAGTGGATTTTGCACACTGTCGTGTCTTTAGAATAAATCTTGTAAATAACTTGCATTTTACTGCCCTTCTACATACATTGGGATGTTTTCTATTCAGGGTTTTAACACTGTTATAGGTCACTATTTCAGATATTTTTTCACAGTATCAAACGTCCTTTGAATCCCAGTCTGGAAACGTCATGCGTACTGTTCGTCCAAGCTGAAATAACTGATGTGTCAAAGATTCTCTCACGTTGGAAGAATATAAAATAAAGCAGTTGCATGTATGTATGTATGTATGTATGTATGTATGTATGTATGTATGTATGTATGTATGTATGCATGCATGTATGTATGTACGTATGTATTTGTCACTTACCAACAGTAAAATTGAAGCAATATAAAGTCATATCCTAGATATATTTTCCACATAGTATTTCTGTTTACCACCTTCCATCTCTTTAGATACTTGTTGAAGTATTGTGCTAATTTGAAATCATGTTAAAGACCACAATGATACAGTGGACAGTGAGCTCTTAAATTCGAAAGTGTTTTATTCGCACACTGTATAAAATAAAGTAAAAGGATAAACGCCATATTTTGCTAGTTGTGTCGGTGCATAAATCTCCTTATCGCATGATGGTTTTACGTTCTGAAGGTTAAATCAAACTATTTTAATCCACTTTAGTAGTGACCATTATGAAAATTAAGTAGCCTGTCTTTTGTCTTATTATCCATAAGGCTAGACTGTACGGTCTCACGATAAAGACATGCTAGTAGACTAGAATAAGGCCAGCCATACTTTACAGGTTTACGTTACAATAAATTAATAGAGGATAATTGAATGAGCCAAGGCTTTGAATTGTTGTTACATTCAGATATGTAGTTTAAATTCTTATATGGTATTAATATCCAAATGGAGAACTATTCATAACAAGATAAAATTATATTATCGTGTATTTGTTGTTTGGTTTCCTTTTAAATCTGAAGCTAAACATTACGGATTCAATTATTGTCCATCACGTTTTACTACCGACAAACTGCACACAATATATTTAGTGGAGAAATATTTGGTTCAGATCTTGCTGGAGGTCGATACTTTTGGTGTAGAGTAACGAGAATCTTAACATGCCGTTTTTTTCTGACAGACTTCAAAGCGCAACATCTTTAAACAAAATATTTTAATGATTGTGAAATCACTTATGAGGATTTGCATTCTTAATTTTGCTGATGTTTACATTCAAACGTAAGTCCTTGGGTAGAATTGGCAAGCTTGTAGTCTAACTACGTAGCAGAGACAATATCCAGCTTTCGGTTGTCACTTAATTATCGGTTTGGAATCAACATTACTAAATGCTTGATATAACCATCTTTCCAAACAATGTTGAATTGCTAGTTAAAATGTTTGTTAAATGTTAATTTTGCTGTATTTAATGATAAGATTTCCTTTCTAAAACTATGTAGCATTTTTGGCAGAGGATTATGAGTATAAAATACGGTAAAGCTAACAAATAACAAAAGGAAATAACATTTCAAAACTGACAATTTCCATGACTCATGTATAAACCTAATTATTAAAGTGTTAATACTTGAACTTTACGTTTATGCTGTTTAAGTTTGATTTTAAGCATTTTTGATGGTAAATGATTGACGGCATAAATGCATACTGCAGGGTCTACAGTAGACGCATGACGCATTTTATGATGTGGAAGTAGAGAAATCTAGAGAGAAAGAGAGGGCGAGACAGACAGACAGACAGACCGACACAGAGACAGAAAGAGAGACAAAGAGAGAGAGAGGGAGAAAGAAGAAGAAGAAGAAAATTGATATAGGAATATATATGGACATACATGTTTGAATAACAAAACTAATGATATCCAACATGCGGAAATATATTAACTAGTTCCAAAACTGCTATTACCACTTGCGCAACAAAGTTAGTCGTTGCTGTGGCGAGAACATTTCTCCCCACTGATATACCTCTCTGTCTCTCTCTGTCTCTCCATATATATATATATATATATATATATATATATATATATATATATATATATATATATATATATATATATATATATATGTACGAACCATATTTGATCTATATTGTATGCTTAACTTTTGCTAATGAGTGCAAGTTAAAATTCATATTATGGTCAGCCTTAACCAGAATGTTTAAGTAGCATTTCAGTTCGAGGTCAGAATTATTTACAATCAGACTGATAACTTTTATGTCACATTGCTTCACAACCTGTTATGTTATAAGTCAAACAAAGGAGGGAGGACGGGAGAGATAAGGAACAGAATAAGAACAAAAATGATATAGGTATAAATATGGAAGTACATGTTTGAATAACATGCATGCACATCATTTTGATTATTAAAGTGCTTAGGGGCATTTATATTAATACGTTGCGTCGGATTTATTTAACTCATTCAAAGACATTCTGGATTTTATCATTGTTATTATATCAGGACATTCAAGAATTCATTCGGAACAGTTTGACACTTTGGAATTCTACTATGACATTTAGTTTTATTCAGAATGTAACCTGTACTATATATATGGAAATAGAAAGCGTATGCACTAAAATACCTTAGATCTCAAATATAGACTATAAGTACAAATCGAAGGTGTTATCTGCTCCGACCCTTATTTGTACTTCGGAACGTTTTATTCATAATTGGAGGTTAGGTTTTTCTAGAAAATAGCATCAAATACGATTTTAAGCTGGAAAGTATTGGTACAAAGTATTGTATAATTTGTTATGCATTCACGTTGAGTCTGAACTTCTTTGAATTCTTCTCCACATTAACTGCCAAGGAGTTGAGATTTTCAAGGCATATAACCGTATAATGACTTCCTTCTCTATAAGTCGTATTATTTCTCTTGCATATTATTACAATTGAGACAGAGTCAAATCCGTTCATATCTACGATCTAGTTTTATTTATTACAAATGAGCAAGAAACCTACAGCAAGACTGCATAATTACTTCGTTGCTTTATTGTAACTTTTCTTATTTAATATTACGTACAGGCTAATTCTGTGTAAACGTAATTCAGATTTATATAAAATCATTAACCAGTGTTTTACAGACGGCAAGCACAAATCGTGCGATTGGCTTCGTTCATTCATCTGATAACCAGTGTACTTCCGTACATTTTAAGACTCGCAAGATCATTATCGTGCGATAATGGCTTCGTGGTATAATTTTCAATGCTGAATCAAATTTTGTTCATGTCATTGTTATTATCTATGGAACTCACTTATTTCCATCGTCATTTGTCAGTGAAAGTACTCATTTTGTTTCTCGGGATATAAAGAAGAAGATCAAAATGGTATACATTATCAATTGTGTCCCCAGTTCTGTTGGACAAGTAAAATGCTTATAAGCGCAGGAATTGCAAATGTTTCATATATATATATATATATATATATATATATATATATATATATATATATATATATATATATATATATATATATAAAGATTATATTTTTTCTTATGATCTTATTGTATTAAAATCACCACAGAATACACAAAATATTATACAATAGTAAGCTCATATATGTAAGAATCTTTTAAAAGCAACAGTTAGAAACGTGGATCAGAACATGTTCTGTTAATAGTGTTCCAATCTCCAAGGTGAGAAAATGCATATAAAATTGTTGGGTTTAATTGTCTTGCTGTTGTAAATGCCACCGTAAGCGAAATGGCTTATCAAGGTAACAATGTAAGTGTTTTCTAAGTTTTGGAGATATTTTCAGTGGTTTCGTTTGGATGATGCGCATATATATATATATATATATATATATATATATATATATATATATATATATATATATATATATATAATTATGGTTATTTTGTCTAACTCAGATTTATGCCAGCGTTTATTTAGCGTATTTTAATTAGGATGTATTAGCTACACATTCAGCAAGTCTTTATTTTTCAAAAATACATTGATCCTGACTTTATATAAATTGAGACTTGTGTCCCCTCGTTATGCTATGACAAATCAAGAGAAAATAAACCTATGTTCCCTCAGTTTAGGTTGTTTTTGCCGTACGTTAAATCTTTAAAACATCATGTCCATCAATGATCCATCACAAGGCAGTCACCCAATCAATATAAATTATTAAAATGGGTCAAATAGAGTTTTATTATAATTTTGTTGTTGAGGATATTTCTCCTGGTTCCTTGCGGTGATAATTGTCCCGAATTATGAATGATCAAAGCATATGGTATTAGCAAGTCCACTTTTATTTGGTTGTGCTCATTATCATAATAAAAATGAGAAAAATGTTGTTAAGTCTTTTTATTTTAATTTAAAACATTATATATAGTAATATGTGTAAGAGAGAGAGAGAGAGAGAGAGAGAGGGAGAGGGAGAGAGGGGGAGAGAGAGAGAAAACTTAATGTAACTGCTTTCCCACGAAGCCAAACTATCTGCAATAATTAGGATATTCAGACAGTTATAAGCCCCGATTACATAAAAGTGTTATCTTAAGCGAGAAACTCTAGATATCTCTTAACAAAGAGTATATCATATCATAGTATCTTCATCAGAAAAAATAAGAGCAAAAATAAAGACTTTTCAACATTAATAAACGTCAATCTAGTGGCTCCGTTCACGTTGCAAGAGTCCGTATAACAACACTGCGTACATATCCAATTGGAATTTTCCAGGTTACATGGAGCATCTCTGGACTCCGCTGCTTGCAACTGACACGATTCATTCTTTGTACACTCCTTCATAATGAACAACTTCTCACTGATATCTGTAAAGGAAACCATTATAATTACAAAATGATTAATAAACTATACTGTTGACGTAATTCCGATAATAGTTAAACAATACTCATAACATTTACAACAGCAATGCCTACAGTAAGAATACAGAAGAAACAAATTTCAGACCCAAAACTGACTCATTTGTTTTCTTCAGTAAACAGTGATTGTTAAATGCATTTCGTATTACTTTTGGGCAAGAAGGAATTTTTTGCGGAACATTTAGCAGTGTTCAAGAATTATAATTCGGTCCTAATACATAATATTAATCCTAAACAGAGTTCTATTTTATCTTTGATGAACCTTTTCCGATTTCCTCAAATATCATCACCTTTATCATCATACTCCTCCTCCTCCTCCTCTTCTTCATCATCATCATTTTTCTCCTCCTCCTCATCATCATCATTATCATCATCATCATCATCCCCGTACTATCTTCTATACGTTGCACATACATTTGCATTCATGTTCGATTTGTTATATGTCAGGCATTCATACATTAACTAGTGTGCTGGATGTTTTCTGTTGGCCATAATATAACGCTTGCAACTGAAACAATCTTTATTACATGGACTTATGTATCGTGAGAAAAAGCAATTGCAAATATCTCGGCTTCAACGACCATAACTGTCAACAATGAAAATTATAGGTCCTAAATAAAAAATAGATGTTTTCTTCTCCTTCTTCTTCTTGTTCTTCTTCTTCTAAGCAGAAGTAGTAGTATGTTACAAGTTCTACTACTACTACTACTACTACTATTATTGTTAAAAGAATATTTGAAAATTTAAGCATCATATGAAAATTTACCAGAATAGCCAACAATGGTTTGACACGTGTTCATTCCCTCCTCGCACTCCACAAGGTTCATCTCACTGTTGCACAGAAAGTTGGAATGCTCGTTGTCGCATGTATAACACTTAAGGCACCAAATCACTGGGGAACAAAAATAAACTTGGATTACCTCGACATTACATATGCATATATTTTACCTATCATGATCTACTTACTGTCTTTCCCGTCAATAACATATCGCTTGCAAAACAACCTTTGGCATATGCATCAACGATTTGTCTCCAGTTGTCTCCTCGAATTGAGATATTACGTTCACTTATTTGTAATTTCCTTTACAATATTGGGACACTTTGGATGAAGATAATTCTATATATTAAAAATTACAGTTTGGTACTATTTTTGAAAAAGATATATTCAAGGCATTCCTCAGACACGAAACGTTCTCAAATAGTCTTCAAGACTGTACAGTTGTTTTTTACGAATAATTCAAGATATGCCTGTCACAGTACTAGATAGCTAAAAAATGTTCTGTGAAAAATATATATTATTTTCCTGACCACACACTATGAAAGACATATAAAGTCTCAAACTGAGAAAGATGATATGAGATGTCTAGTGCGCCTGGGGCTGGATGTCTGATGGGATAAACGTACAGAACCCATGGCGAATGCTGCACAATTCACTGTGGTCATATTATGTTAGCAGAAAAATCTGAGGTAATCTGGACCAGGAGACGCAATTAGTAATGCCTATTTCCACTCAGAATGGATTCTGCTCTTCTGTGGGTTATCCGTATGTCTTCGTATCCCACTAACATACATGCCACCACGGAGAGAGCTATACACATTTTTGCTAATATAAGTGGCAAACAAACGTAATCTGAGCATATAAAGCGTAATCTATATATTACATGCCGTAATTACAGTACACTGTATGAAAAATGTACATTTACTTTTGCTGGATCAAAACTACTTGGTAAAAATGGGTAAATTCCAGGTGGATTAAAACCAGAATACCAACACAAAACATACAGACAAATGATGTATATTCAAAACTCACTCTAAATAGTTTGCATGTCTACATTCGCCAAATGATCGCTGAGTCCACAAATTCTGTAATGGGGCCAAAATCTATTTAGTTCATGCAATGACCATGTCATGCGCTTTCCCTGTGCTGTATCACTCTCAAATTCTTCTTTTCAAATAATTTTGTAAAGCGTTCTTGATTTGTCATTTTTCCTGATCAGACATGTTTTGAAGTTTAAAAAGACCCATCTGCTGTACGAATTTTTGTCCACAAGTCAAACCGTAAAAGCCCATTAACATCTGGCGCCATTTTATTTAAACGTACCAGCTGACCCGCTAACTATCTTGATTATCAATATAATGCATCTGCCAATTAAAGTTTCAAACTAAAAAAATGTCTCTTTTCTTGGAAATGGGTCATATACAGTTGCCAAAAATACAAAATTAGGAAAGCACAAGTAGGTCCAGGATTGGCAAATTAACTCTTACGCTATTCTTAAGCAGCAGTATTTCTGTATGGAATATTCGCATATGTAGATGATAAGTGGAAATAAAGAAATGTTAGTAAAACAACTTTTCATAGCTTTATTTTATTTTATTTTAATATACCAGAAAAGCGTAATGCATATACAGGCTAGCATAGGACGTAATTAGGTGGATAAATCGTAATGATCATGCCAAAAGCGTAATGGATAGCACGTGTGCACTGATCTGCCAACTATGAGAGTACGTAATCATGACGCAAGTTTACGATGCGTTATGTTGTATGTTATCGATTAGACCCTACATCACATCATTCTCCTTTAGGTGAGGACAAACGTATTGGTAAACAAACTGCACTAATAACAGTAAGGTGATCCGAAAGGCAGTACGTTACCTGCTTTAGTCTATATAATGACAACCGGGCAGACCCAGTACACGTATTATTCTATCTGTGAAACCCCTGCTCTGACTAAATCCATACAAAGAACACTTCAAATGTGTAAAGTAATAATGTTGTCCCATATGCCATCCATCGAGCATTCAACGGAAATGAACAAGCCTAAACACAAACAACACTGTAGTAATAGTCGTTGACGTTATATTTATTTGGATGACGTCCGACACGTTGGACTTATACACAGATGCTTTTGTCTCAGTCGGATACGGTGCAATCCTAGGCACACACTATTTCTATGACATTTGTGATCAGACATGGGCATATCAAAATATAACGCTCCTAGAATCCTACCCCATCGTTCTGGCAGTTGAGATCTGGGGAGAACACGTATCCAATAAGTGTATCTATTTCAACACTAACAATCAAACCTTAGTTGAAATCATAAACAGGCAATCCTCTAAGGACACAAAAATTATATTTCATTCGCAAATTTGTACTCTCTTGTCTTAAATTAAATATCTTGTTCAGGGCAAAGCATATGCATGGTATACGTAACAGACTTTCTCGCCAACATGTTTCGAGTTTCCACGCCATGGCTCCCTATGCGGACTCGCACCCTCATCGCATTTCGCTTTATCCAACCTTACCCAGCTAGAGAATACGCTTGACCATTGGCTTAAAAACATCCTATACCCAGCTACACAAACATATAAACGGGCTTGGACGCTACATAAAGAGTTCACATCGGACATCTTGACTGATTTGTCACGTAAGTTTCAATAACCAATTTGGCCCTTTTCATAGCGCACTTAATCAGCAAGAAATATGCGGTATGTCCGATATCCATTTTTGTTTCTGCAGTTAGATATGTGCACAAACTTAACGGCTTCACAGACCCTTCTTCCCCATTCCTTATTCAAAGACTCATTCAAACCATTCACAAAAGTAAATCTCATGATGTTCGTTTGCCAATTGACAAAGTTACACTGGATAGACTTACAGTTCTATGAGGCATGCCACCTCAGACCATTTCAGGCGTACCATGTAGTCGGCCATGTTTACATTGGCTTTTCATGCCTTTCTCAGAATAGGAGAGACTACAGTGCAAACAAATCAGAATGACAATTTGATACAATTATCTCAAGTCACTATTTTCCACAAGCATCTTGAAATCACTTTTCGACATTTCAAACACGGCTCAGGACAACCATATATATTTCATGTTGCTGCTCAACAAAATCCTGTGACATGTCCGATAGCTCATTTACAAGCATACCTAACCCTCAGGGTAATACTCTAGGACCGCTTTTTATAAACCAAAATGGGCAACCAGTTTCCAGAGTAGAATTTAGTACAGAACTTAGAAGAGTGCTTTGCTTTTGTGGATTTAATTCGAACCATTTTAAGTCCCATAGTTTC
Organism: Megalonaias nervosa; assembly: GCA_016617855.1. Lineage (NCBI taxonomy): Eukaryota > Metazoa > Mollusca > Bivalvia > Unionida > Unionidae > Megalonaias > Megalonaias nervosa. The sequence goes on along the minus strand of JAECUM010026894.1, from coordinate 7,505 downwards.
AGAATTGGGCCCGCCACTGAGGCGGCCAGACAAGGTTTCAGTGACATCCAAATAAGGGAATTAGGCCGCTGGAGATCAGATGTATTTAAGAAATACATAGCGTTAGGCTAATGGGTCTCAGTTTCGTAACACTTCAATTACTTTTTCTAACTTTGTCTATGATCGCTATTCCGCCGTGTGTGCTACTTTCTCTTTCAGGTCTCGTGGGTTTCATAGACCTAGACTCCTGGGCATCGACCGTGCTTTGATTGGATATCATTCACTCGACCCGGACTAATCTGTGTCTACCTGCCTATTCTACCGCCAGGAGCGTATGAGGGTACTCTAACAGCTCCGGAAGACCAACAGCGCATTCAGGAAGTGAGCGCATACATTTTAAAGTTTCTTCCCAATCTTCCATACATGCAGGATATATCCTAACTACCGGGGAGTATGAGGGTGCTCTACTGCCCCAGCACTACAGAATTCATCGGTTTAATTTTGATCAACATTGATATTTTCTTTTCTTTGATGCTGGTCAGTTTTGTTCTTTGCCCCTCCCGTCCTTTTGTGGCTGCCAGAAATGCAGCAAGCTCTATTTGCTGAATTTCTGTTTATGGCGGTTGCAGCCTCAAAAAACTTCTGTATTAGACGCTATGTCTCATTGTTCAATTTCTTAGCACGTTTACTCTATTGACTTTGTCCAAATGGTTATATTATGCTGTAAATACATGGCAATTTTATTGTGGACTAATATTTATGTTCAATACAGAGTCACGAAAGTGGCCAGCATCAAACACAACGTTTGTCTTTGTTTTTATTATGTACCCATATACTCTGACTTTGTAACATTTGCACGACTGACCTAGGGAATTGTCTTTTCATTCTCTATCTTCCTTTCGACTCTATCGATGTCGGAAAGAGTAGGCTGTGTAAGCACATTTAAGTTTACAATCTCATCCAACAAGTTAATAATATAGAACCCTGTGTTTTCGTTCACTTTATTTCTGAAACTAACTTGCACTCCTCTTCTACATGTCTAAGAACACATCACATAAAACGATTTACGCTCGCGTAAGGACATTTATGAGAGGTGTGATTGGGTCTACAATTTCCCGCCATTTCGTCGGGTAACTCGCTGTCTAGGGCCAATATATTTAAAGCTTTTAATCACGTGTTCTGCCCAGCCAATCGCAATGCTCTCGCACCGGTTATGCGCGGAGGGATTCTCTCTGCTAAGGACTTTGGCATGAGTTCAGCCAATTTCCTTCTGGGGTGCGGACGTGTTTTCTTTTCCTGTAGACTTTTTTCCCACCTCCACCCCATCATACCCCCTGTATATAATTGTTATATGCTATCTTGGTGTTAATAATATTTGTGTTTTGTTTTTGTTTGTTTTCTCCATTTGTTCGGTTTTTAGGTTGTTGCGTCCGCAATAATCTCTTACAATCTTATTCGGCTTCTGCAATCTCGTTCTTTTATACGCACCTTTACTTGACATATTTTGTTCGAACAGTCATATTGTTGTTGTTACGTATTGGCTCGTTTAAAGTAACAAAAAGAAAATAGCGAAGACCACAAGCTTTGTAAGTTTTAACAAAAATAATTTATTTCCCTAGAAAACACGGTGAAAAGGTGAAAATATGAAATAGGACTTACGATTTGCGAAGAAAATCCAAACATTTGTCCTAGAATTGTAAAACCATGCAAGTCCTATCAATAAACAGTTCTAATTGAATCTAGTCTGAATCTCAATTCCGTTCCAAGACTTACAAAAATGGTACTAACAGTTGCCTCGCTTGCCGCTCAGCATTAAGAGGTTAGTGTTAGAACTGGTCTCCCTGGTGTCAGGATAATGTGACTGGGTGGGACATCATGCTACATGTCTGCGGCATGATGGCCCAGTGCTAGACATCACTATAAACTGTCACACTGCAGACATCGTAGCGATATGACTGAAAAATTGTTAAAGCTACGTTGAAAATCATAATCACAATCACAATCACAATTCCGTTCCAAGATGGTGGATGATGACGTCAGACGAAGTTTTTACACAAATGTCCGGAATTCCACGTTGAACCACAATTTGTACTCTTCTGTTCCAATTTAGAATCAATTTCACTAAATGTCTTTGTCCTAAGCAACTTGTGTAGTTCTCCAGGGAAAATAATTATTGTTTAAAAAATAGATGAACTCCTATAGCTATCATCTATAACAATATACATCTCTCGAGTTCTAGAGATGTAAGAAAAATACACTCTTTCCAGCAGAAGAAAAAGAATACCTTGTTCTTCAAGGTATAAGAACGACTCTAAACGACTCTACAAGGTGTTAAACATGACTCCTCGATTTCACTTTCACAGGGACCTGAGTATTTAAAGCGAACTAAGACGTCATTTCAAGCGCGCACGAAAAACGCGAGGTTATTTCAACATCTCACCACCGCAGTACAGGATGTAAACACGTATAATTAGAAATGACCTTGGCCACAACCAATCGTTTACGCTGGCTGTTTATCCACCCTGCAATCTAAAACAAATCTTACGCAAGCCAAGAATCATATTTACGTTCTAAATAAACACGACGTTTCTTTCAGTATATCAGACCCTGTGAACATAATCATCATCACAATAATAATATAGAATGATACAAAAATGAAATAAAAAGAATTCAAATTTTAACACACAAGTAATTAAATTACATGGTCGTAACACTGTAAATACATTGTTTAGGTTGAGTCTGCTCAGTATATAACATTCATGTTTACGGCGGTTGCAGCCTCAAAAAATTTCTGTATTATACGCTATATCTCATTGTTCAATTTCTTAGCATGTTTACTCTATAGACTTTGTCCAAATAGTTATGTTATGCTGTAAATACATAGCAAATTTTTTGTTCACTAATATCATTTATGTTCAATACAGAGTCACGAAAGTGGCCAGCATCAAACACAAATATATGCCCATGCCCATGTTACAAAATCAGTATGGCGTACAGGAAGTAATAGGCTCGTTCGGCCCCAGCCGGTTGGAACAAGATATGTAAAGTAACTGAAAAAGTGAAGAAAAAAAAATCAATGTCGTAAATATCGTAGGAACAAAATAGATGAAAGTGTCAAGAAATTACACGTGACAAAAAGAACATTATCGTGTGTTCTAACGAGGAAGGCATGGATGCACGAGCTATTGCTAACAATGTGAGCGATGGGATTATTGTAAATAAAAATCAATGGAAATTAAGCTGAAGAGATCACCTTAGAAGTGGCAGGTCACGAATGCGTGTTGTTCATGGCAACCACGAGGTTCGTACAAAGAAACCAAACGAAGATTGTGGATTTGACGAATGAATTAACTCAGTCATTTCCGACACCGGTATAAACCGAAATCTTCCAGAGGCGTGTGCGCTTTGGGGGATATGGTAACCATGTTTTACCGAAGAAATACACCATAACAAATGTCAGTGGGAGTCAGCAAGGTAATTAGGATGTATCTTCAAGATGGTTGTTATACAGATGATATCTGCTTGTAAAGAGTTAATAAAGCATATATTTCATTGCGTGGACGACACTACTAGAGTTTTTCACCCACGAGTTTACATATATCTGTATTCACTCGGACAAAACATGTTTTATTTTTTTTACGCTCCAGCTTATTGGCTAGCAATATGTGTAACAGTTTGAAGCAGCAGATTTCTTACCATATCCAGAACGATAATGTCAGTGGTTGATCGTTCATATTCTGCTGTATCCTTTGTATATTCGCACAAAAAACAATATCAGCAGTAACATAATTCTTAGTTTAATTCATGGTACCACAACACAACAAGCGAAGAAAAACAAATTATATGCATATTGTGGAATGTGAATTTGGCTACGCTCCACGCAAAGCTGCCATATATCCCACTAGACCAAATGAGCATATAAAAAATTTGTTCGAATGTCGTGGCCGTAATATTATCGAAGTATTTTGATGGGGCTCTACAATTTATTTATGTTATTCCACTCAAGTGACTTATCTACGTGATTGCTCTTGGAAAATCCAGAAATTGGTTGGTATGGTAACAATACAAGTGTCCATAGAAAAATCAAACAATGGCTCATATCAAAGTGCATCAAAACATCGACCATAAGGAACAATGTCTGATGGTGTGGGGCTGCTTTATATACAATGGAATGGGAGCATTAACTAAATTGCTAGCAATTTGAACAGTTATGCATACATACAGAATCTGGACAGACATTTAGGTCCTATTCCAACAGATATAAACGTCCGAAAAAATATCACACCGTAGAAAACACATATTTGTGCTGCATGAGGTTTTCAATTAAAATCGGTTGATAATTCAGTGAAAACTCACGGATATTTATTCGCTTCTACTTTATTTTGAGTCTGTTCCTTTAAAAAGTAAATTATTGATCTTCAAATATAACTTGATCCGAATAAAGACAAGCACGTTTCGTTATTTTCTTAAGAAGTAATAATGTGCATCATTTAATTTTTGCCGGGGTCCTCAGATGCCGAGTGGTCTAAAGAGCTCACTTGTAACGATCACTGCCAACTCCACCCTGCTCTCTTTTGCTCGAGTGTCGGATTCGGTCTATGTGAATACGCTGGTTCTTGCCGAGTTTTTTTCTGGGTTCTTCACGTTTGTGTGTATACATTTTCGTTCTGCCTTTCATGCATCTGTTTCTACTTTTCTTAATGATGATGAATCAACTACTGACATTGCTGGTTAGATTTCGACTAATTTGTACATTCTTTGACAATGGTTTCCCTCTTACCAATGTAACGTATATATTTTAATCTGAACAATTATTTAAGATACAAAGAACCTGGTAAATAAATAATTCGAAATATTTTGTTTCGCAGTTAGCAACGCTCGCCAACTAATTATCTTATTCAAGTTTCTTAAACTTTAAGTACATAATGTATCCAAAGGTCGATGCCATTACTATCATAAAATAAATATGATAAAAAAGTTGAACAATACATGTCAACCATGAGAAGAAAAGAAACATGTAGGATATTCAAATGAAGATAATAGCACGTTATTTGAATCACGATCCGTGAAAAATCTTGATTTCATTTTAAGAATTTTCCTTTATATTCAACAATATTCACGAGGTCGTAAGGTTTGAAAATCCACTGCACAAACAACCATTGCTTCGATGTAGCAATTCATGCATAGTGTGTAATGCAGTTTCGATCTTCGTGGTTTTGTGAATCCTGTAAGATATAAAATTATGTTCTCAAACTTACAAACAATTATAAAAACCATTTAAAATCTATATCAAGAAATAGAATACAGACTTACGTATATATAGCTTTTAATACATATTTACAAAGCGCTCAGAAAGGACTCATGAATGCATACATTTCCGGATTTATAACCAATAACTTTTAGTATTCTGTGTCACATGATGCGACTTTAACAAGTCTAAATGATTGTTACAAAGGCTTGGCAAATATGAGTCATTATTCCAACATCAATTAACATCGCTACTGGCCAATTGATGATAGAGAAGAAAGATCGTTGTCGATAAGCATTATTCCGCATCAAACGCCGTCAATTTATAGATTTGAAATTAAATTTTAAATCGCTCGGCAAAAGTAACAAAGTTTCTGTTACGTGTATGTACTTTAATTACTTGTGTGTAAGTTTTAAATTTCTTTTCTTTTTTTTATTTTTATTTCATTACATGTTATTGTAATGATAACATTATTCACTGGATTTGACATTTGTCCGGAAAATTCAGTTCACGCCTGGTAAATAACCAGTATTTCTACATTGTATTTTTTAGCTGACCTTGATTCAGAATTGGTAAACAACTTTGTTTATTTCTTTCCCAGAGTGAAAATCATTGGCCATACTTGGCTTCCGTGTCAGTTCTATGTAAACAAAATTGTTTTATTTTTATTCAGTCTTGTAGATTCGTTCAGTAGAATCAAATTCGTCCATGGCGTACGTGTCAGCCGGTCTATGGTCTTACTACGCCATTAGAACTAAGTGACCACGTGACCTCATCACGTGATCTAAAATTGCATTTAACACTAAAGTTTTACAGTGATTTAATTCAGTCGTAATTCATACCTTCAGGCTCAAAAGTATTATTTTGTGTTGCCAGTCTGAATTGAGTATTTATTTAAATTAAGTTATTTTCCCTGGAGACTTTATCTTTTGCTCATCAAAATTCTTGGACAAAGACATTTACTGAAAATTATTCGGTATTCTAAAGCCGGAATTAGTGATTCAACAAGTAACTGTTGACACGACAACACAGGACAGGTGATAGAGGACGTCATCGCCTTCCATCTTGGAACTTCATCGGGATTCGAACTTTGATTCATTTAGAACTTTTAAGTGATAGGACTTATATTTTTAAATTCTAGGAATAATTTTTGGATTAGATTCACAAACCGTATGTCCTTTTTAATACTTTTGCCTTGTTTTGTAGGGAAATAAATTATTCTGTTAAAATTTTCTTTGTTACTTTGTACGAGCCTAGATACGTAACAGTTTCTCATGTACATCCTTTTCTAGGATGGTAGTACCCATAAGTCAATCCATTAGATGCAGAGAGTAGAACGTTTATAAGTTTTCGGAAACTTGTCTAGTTTTTCCTTTTGAGAGCACAACTATGAGCATTCCTTTTGGATTATCAAAAGCACATGCAAGCACCTCAGCTGCATACATAAACTGAAATTACACCTTGAATAATGCTACAAATGATCATCTTTCAACATGAGTAAAGATTTGGTCCAATGTCTTCTGATCTCCTTTACATAAATGGGCATGAGGCTACTGGAAAATCCAAGACATAATGTTGATGTCATTGTCTAGGCGGAACAGTAGGAAAATAAGAGATAATTTAAACCGTATAAAATCCCGTGAGAGTAGTTTCACAGCATACTCGAGTACATAAGGACTCTTATTATCGATGCCTTTTAAGCATGAAACAAAAGTTCAAGCTCAATGTCCGAGCTTTGACATTCCTTGACTTTGAGTAGAATGAAGTCAAAATGTTTGTGCTTTCGAACTCATCGTCACTTTAGTTCGCCTGTAGCTTTCCATATCTTACTAGCGCACTTATGCTATATATATATATATATATATACAACCATGATACGGGATTTTAAGCTTAATTTTGGAACTTCATATTAAACGTCTTCTGAAATAAACCGGTTAGGTCTAGAATATCAACTGCAGAACTGCACTTGAAGATTTAGGACATTACACCGATCAGAAGAGAGGCTAATTACTGCCCACCACTACTACTACAAAATATTTCACCTCGAATGTATTGATCTGATATTGGTATGCATAAAAACAAATCCAAATCTCCATTACAGTCACCTTGATGCTTGATTGTTTCACCTTGCATTAAAACAAAAGCTATTAAATCGTTCCTTTGTATGCCTATATATATACTGTGTGTCTATGTGAAACCATAAATTACAATTTGCTGTACCAGAAAAATTGACCTTAATCATATCCACCTTTCGGGATTTATTAGCTCCTGCTAAGCA